>PVIA01005385.1:0-116484 GCA_004024845.1 Tonatia bakeri
CAAGAAAAGGAAATAAAAGGCATCCAAATCGGAAAGGAGGAAACAAAACTGTCATTGTTTGCTGATGACATGATAGTGTACATAGAAAATCCTATAGACTCTACCAAAAAACTGCTTGACCTAATAAACGAATTTGGCAAAACAGCGGGATACAAAGTCAATATCCAGAAATCAAAGGCATTTCTGTACATCACCAATGTATAATATCTTTTTATATTATTTTTCTTCCATATAATTTATATTGTTAGGTTTGGAATTTCTTGTAGATACTTTATAGTTGATTGTGATTTTTTTACACTCTGCTAATCTTTGGGGTTTTTTTTATTTGTTGTATCGAGAAATTTATATTCAAAGTAATTATTATACCAAAGTTTCACACTGCTTGTTTTATTATTGTTTTTGATTTCTGTCCTCTTTCTTACTTTCTTTATTTTTTAACCATACCTGAGCTTGCTCATTGATTTTAGAGAGTTGGAAATAAGGAAGTGAAAGAGAAACAGGGAGAGAAACATGGAAACATCGATGTGAGAGAGAAAGATCAATCCATTGCCTCCTGTACGTGCCTCAACCAGGGAACAAACCTGCAGCCTAGGCTATGCCCTGACTGAAACTAAAACCATAACCTTTAAGTTTACTTCAGCCGAGTTAGCCACACCAGTTGGGGGTTGTCCACTGTTTCTCATTTATCCATCCCATTGCTTTGGCCTTCCTATAGATGTTTTAAACATTTATGTATTTTCATTTTATTTTATTTACAATGTTTTTTTAGTATACTGCTTTACATAGTTTCCTTAGGGGTTGATAAAGGTATCACAGTATATCACTTTCACAGCCTATTCATGTTGACATTTTTTCACTTCAAGAAGTGACACTTACTTTCATTTAGGTCTCTTGCCATCATAACTTTTTAAGTATACTTACTAAGTATTCCCACTGTACACATTGAATAACACATCTGATGGTGTTCGACATGTGTTTCAAGTAGCAAATATAATTTTAAAGAAATGCATTAGATAAATAGACCGTGTTATGTTAACTGTATTTTTAACCATCTTATTGTTTTACTTTCCATTCTGAAGAATTCAGACTTAATCTGCTATTTTTTTATTATAAAAACTAGTTTTAGAATTTTTAAATGTTTGCTGAAAAATGATTCTTTTAGTTTTCCTTTGTCTGAGAATACCTTTATATCGCCTTTGTTCCTAAAGGATCGATTTGAGTTTGACAGATATTTCACCATTTAAAAATGGTAAAAGAGTAGGTCTCAAAATTCTCATTTAAAAAAAATAAATGTAACTATTTTGATAGATGTTAACCAGAAAAACAATACATGTTTTAAAAAGAAAAAGATGTGCTATTTTATTCTGGTCTCTATGGAGTTACATAGAAATCTGTTATTCTAACTGCTCTTCTTTTATAAGTAATGAATCATTTCTTGGCTGCTTTTAAGATTTTTTTATTTAGTTTTATGTTTATTATTTTTATTTGTATTTTTTCTGAGTAGGATTTATTTATCTACTCAAATAGATTTTTGCAGAACTTTTATGAGTTACTTTATTTTTCTACTTATTGGTATTTCCTTTTCTTTTCTTTTTTTTCAAATTGAGATTATTGGGGTGACATTGGTTAACAAGACCATACAAGTTCCAAGTGTAAAACCTAACAAAACATCATCTACATACTCTATTAAGCACCCATCACTCAAAGCAAATTTTCTTTCCATCCCCTCTTATCTCACTTATCATCCCTTACACTCTTCTATTCCCCCAACCCCATTCTCCCTCTGACTATCACCACACTGTTGTCTGACAGCTCTCTGACAACTGTCAGGGTCACCTTAAAATCTTTGTCATTTAATTCCCACACAATTCTGGCATCACTTGAGTTTTTGTTTGTTTGTTTATTTTTACTTAAATTCAGGGTTTCCTGTGTTTCACTATGTTGAGAGAATTTAAGACTATTTATTTGTATTTTATTATTTAGCTATTTTATTCAGATTTGACATGAACATACTTTTCTACTTTGATGGGATTTAGTTCTATGACAGTTCAGTTCACTGAATATTTGCCAGAATTTTCTGATATGATCCTTTTTTTTTTCATGGTATAGAACTTCTTTTGAGTCCTTGCTAATTATATTTACAGATCACAAGGAACCTCTCTGGACCAATTGCTTTGGCTAGACAAACCTCATGGGAATTTAGGACAGATCCATTGAGCATGGGTCTCTTATTCTGCTGATTGGAATTCAAGGAGACATAGGGCACCACTGTTAATGTTGTGGTAGACAGGTTGTGTTACACACCAAGGAAGAAATTGTGGAGAAGGGATTAGAACAGCTTTAGTTTTCATTGCTGTCTCTATTGTCTGTATGTAGGACCATCTGCTGGAAGTGTAGTTTGGAGTGAGTTTGGGGTTTCCCAACTAAGTCTCCACTAAGATTCCTGTTTTCAAATCCTTTTGCCAAAAAAAGACATTTTTTAAAGCTTTATTTGTGCCTGTTGGCACTACCAGATTACAGGCCATTCTGACAATACAGCCCAATTCTGGGGTTTTATGAGAAACAGAAAACTCATGGAACTCACCATGTTCTTGCTTCCCAAGTCTTCAGGATTCTAGAGAGTCACTTTCTTTCCAGCTTTCAGAGTCATTTTACCATTATCTGTTGACAACTTCCCAGATATTTAGTTGTATTTAGAGGGAAAAAAAACAGGAAAAAGTGAATTTATGCCACCTTGTTCTAGAATCAGAAGTCACATTACTATTCTTTTAATTAATATTTTTATCTTATCTGTGTTTTTGATAGTGTCTTTCCCAGACACTAGTCAATACTATAACTGTATAGGAACTGATTCTATCCAACTTCTGTTTCTCTCTTCTCCAAACTATTCAATTTCACTATTTTATTTATTAGTCTTAATTGATTATAGTTTACCAGCAAATATTCAGAAGTTAAATATCTCCCTCCTTTTCTTATGTTAGTTGTGATATTTCTTCAGTGCCAGACATAACCTACACACTATTTCATGATCCTTACCTTCATTCCCTTTTTCTTCACTCTATAGTTAAACATATTCTATGTTGAAAATCATTCACTTTACTATGGTATATATTATTGAAGCTCTACATTTTTGACCAATGGAAGATGCCAGGCCAGATTTTCTTTTTTTACTAATTTAAATAAGATATATACAATAAGTGAACATAAATATGCAAGCATTTAAAGAAATATAACATCAAGATGCTCCAGGACTTTATTTTGTATTTAATATAAATATTGGTTATTGAAAGATTTGGAAAATAAAAACTACTGATTCCTTCATATCATGCCTAGCTAGTTGCCTTAACAGGAAGCCATATTGGTTCATAGAGCAGCAGTTACCAGGTACCTCAGTGACACATTCAATTTCAAAGGTAAAATTTGTTTAAAGACCACATGAAAACCAATTAGAGAAATAAAACTAAAAAAGCATGACAATTCTAATATGTTATTACAAAGTTGAGTTCTTAAGTGATATTGGTTGATTTAACTTATTTAAATCACCCACGTATAGACCTTCAGTAAATCTAATATCTTGATTTCAATTTTCTCTTCAAGGTAAAACAATCAAACAATGAAAAAAAGTAAAAACAAAAGCTTTCTTTCAGGATGGACCATGAGACAAAGAACTAAGAGTTTTATTCACTTGCTCTAAGATATTCTCTCAGGAAAAGAATGATCCCACTCTTCACCTTCTTTATTATACACTTACATGTATTACTTTCCATCCACATTTTTTCTCTTCTTTTTCTGTGTTAACTATTTCATTTCAGGCCTGACCTTTACTGTAGGTATTTTCAATTTCAGGCATAGTACCCTCCTGTAAAAGAGAACATAAGTAGACTTTCCAGTGCCTTCATTTTTATTATTTCTATAAAGAAATCAGGGTATAAGAGAAAAGAATAAGAATATTTCAGCAATTAGGCAATACAGCAGCAATTATGAGTTCTAGTTTAAACACATGAAATAGATTTCTTAGCTATAACTAAGTAATGAAGAAATTATAAAGTGTTTTAATTATAAATGGATGTGGCATTATGGCAAATACTTTTTCTGCATTCACTAATAATGATCATATGATTTTTATCTTTTATTTTGTTAATGTGGTATATGACATTAATTGATTTTTGAACGTTGAACCAACCATCTTTACATCACTGGAATAAATTCTGTTTTCCCATGATGTATAATACATTTAAAGTATTATCATATTTAATGTTTTATTATATTTTAGTATTTTTACATTTATGTTCACCAGAGATGTTGGCTACTAATTTTGTGAGTGTGTGAGTGTGTGTGTGTTGTCCTTGCCTGATTTTGGTATCAGAGTAATGTTGGCCTCATAAAATGAATTGGGAAATATTCCCTCCTTTTTCATTTTTGAATTGAAGTGGTAATTCAAAATTACTATTTTAATAACTTAATTACTACTTAAAGAGCATATACTTACACTCTTACTTCACAGAATACATCAAAATCAAGCCCAGAAATGTCATAAAGTTAAATGTGAAACATAAAAAGGAAAAAGGTTTCTAAGAGATAACAGGAAACCATTTGAATTGGGTAAAAAAATAATTTCATCAAAATAGAAGAAAAGTATTAATCAAAATTTTTAAAGTTTGACAAAAAATTTATTAAAATTAAGATATTTGTCTAGACTTGTGTGACTCCATTGGATGGGCATCATTCTGCAAACTAGTCAGGGCACAGGCCTGGGGTGCAGGCAAACCCTCAGTCCAGGGTATGTGAGAGGCAACAGATCTATGTTTCTCTCTCACATGGATGTTTCTCTCCCTCTCTTTTGCCTGTCTTACCCTCTCCCTTCAAAATAAATAAATAAATAAATAAATAAATAAATAAATAAATAAATTTTAAATAGATTAAGATAGTATTGCAAAAAATAAACATAGGTTTAAAGACAATATCTATATTTAAAAATGAAATTACATTTAGGATATGTAAAAACTCTTATTATTTATTAAGGGGAAGTGAAAAAATTCAATATAAAAATAGGCAAAATATTTCCACAGAACATACACACATACACACAACACATAAATACACACCACACCATACACATTCCAATCTGTAGATTTCACTAGTTTTCTTCTCAAAGTCTAAAACACAGAAAATAAACTCAAGGCTGTACAAAACATAATATCTTAAAATGAAAAGACTAGTGTGTTTTTGGTTAAAACTCTTTTAAGTTTTTATAATCCTTTAATAATTTCTAGATTATAACTTAAAATAAGTAACTTCATGCATTTTATTATATAATATAATAAACACAAATTTATAGTATTTTTAATTTTTGTCATTTCAGTGTATATTAGTCATGAATGCATCTCTCAGATACAAGTGGCCTGTGCTGTAAGATTTTTGAGCTTGACCTTTGCAGGTATAAAAGGAACTACCAGGGAGTCCAGCAGTTTCTCTCTTCCACAGCTTCAATCGCCACTGGTTTTTATAGCAAGAAGTTATGTCAACTTCCATTCTTGTCACTGGAACCCTGAGTTGGGGGACCTGGTGCAGGACTGGGACCCTTTGCTCCTTAGATATCGTTTCTAATTTTTATCTACCACATGTGGGTGTGGGACTACCTATTTCACATCTCTGTCCTTAATATCAGTCACGATGCAGTTTTTTCTTTAATTCCATAGTTGTAGGACTTTCATCTAGCCCTATTTCCAACAGTTCTAAATAATGGCTGTTCGAAAATTTAGTTGTAATTTTGATGTGGTTATGCAAAGAAGCCAGCCATGTTTATATATGCCACCAACTTGACCCTGATGCATTGTTTAATTGATCAGCTTTCCAACATAGACATCTACAAATTTTAGTGTTTTGTATTATTTTGTGAAATGATAGAATTTTTTAAAATTGTAAATCTTTTCATTTACTTGGACAGCAGCAGTTGTTGCATTTATTTATTTATAAATTTAAGGAGAGTTTCTATCTATTCCTATGGCCTCCATATACTTAATATACTGATAATAATTTCAAAAACTATCAAATTGAAAATCTATTTGAAAAAATAATAAAAGAAAACTTCCTTAATTTGGTGAAGGACATAGATATATACTTCTGTGGGAATCCTAGAAAATCCCAGACAAGTTGGACCCAAAGAGGACCACACCAAAACACATTGTAATCAAAATGCCAAAAGTAAAAGATAAAGAGAGACTCTTAGAAGCAGCAAGATAAAAGCAGAAAGTTACTTACAAAGGAATCCCCATAATATTATGAGGTGATTCCTTGAAAGAAATTTTGCAGGCAAGAAGGGACTAGTAAAAATTATCCAAAGTGATGGAAAGCAAGGGCCTGTATCCAAGATTACTCTACCCAAAAAAGTTATCATTTAGAATGGAAGGACAGATAAAATGTTTCCCAGACAAGGTAAAGCAAAAAGAGTTCATCATCAGCAAGCCATTATTACATAAATGTTACAGGGACTTATTTTTAAAAACAAGAAGAAGATCAGCACTTTGCACATTAAAAAGGCAACAAATTCATAACTATCAAGAACTAAATCTAAAAAAATAAAAAAGTAAAAAAAAATAATACAAACTAAGGAAACAACGAGAACAAGAACAAAATCATAGCTATGAAAATCATTTGGAGGGTTATCAGCTGGGAGCAGGAAAGAAAAGAATGGGGAATTAAGGTGAAGGAATTAAAAAAACATAATCGGTAGATGCAAAATAGATGGAGATGATAAGAATAATATAGGAAATGGAGAAGCCAAAGAACTTATACATATGACCCATGGACATGAACTAAGGGAGGATTGCTGAAGGGAAGGAGGTTATGGATAGAAGGGGGCTAATAGGGAAAAACTGGGATGATTATAATAACATAATAAAATATACTTAAAAAAACTATAACTTCTCTTTAATTCTCTTTCTCAAACTCCATGTAATTATATTCTTTTTTCTTCTGTTTTATTTAAACACATCATAGGTATCTGAAATTCATGATGTCCATAATTTTCAGCCTAAGCATATTGATTGTCTGTTCTATTTACTATTTAGTAGTATTATTCATAAGGCTTTAGGATACAAACTTGGATGTGTGTCTGACTCCAGCTACTCAATTTCACTGATACCTAAGTGATATCTAATATCAACTAAAAGAGATAACAGATTGAGAGACTATACCAGTCCAAAACTGACTTTACAAATATTTTATGCAAAATTTTATATTAATAAATGTTAATGCAAGGTGGGGATATAAAGTTCACAAAATTTAGTGTTGTCCACCTATAATTAAAGATCGACAATAATTAACCTAAATTTGTTAGAAGTATACACAATATACATCATCAATGTGTCATGGGTTGAAATAAATTGGTCTTTTACTCTCTCTCTTTCTCCCCATGCTTGCCTAAGACAATTGAGAGAACTTTCTCCTTCCATGAATCATCGTATGTAAGTCATATTTCCAATGAATATTTTTGAAATAAAATTTAAAAATTTTAGCAGATTTCATAGAACCTGCAAGATTTGGCCTCCATCTGCTTTCTTTTATTATCCCCAACTGACATGTAATTGTGAAGTACTCCACTCCCTAAGGAGTAAACATAATAAGACTGTTAGTTTCATCTACCAGCAATATCCTTCCACTAATCTGCAGGTTAAATTTTCACTTGTTCTTCCAGATCAACTTCGGGTATTACATTTCTGACGAGTGTACCCTAACTCCTGTTTATTTTCCATCCATTCTAGGAAAGATGGTCTCACGTTATCTTCATCTTACTTCTAGTATTATGTTGTATTACATTTGAACGACTGTTTTGTTTCCCTTGATGGAATGTGAGTTGCATGAGAGTAGGGAATTTATCTCATTCATCTCTGTAATTTCAAAATCAAACACAAAATAAAGTATGTCATAGAAGTTAAAAAATGTTTTGTACTTAAAATAGGCATGCATATTATGAAAATACACTAATTATCATGTAAATATATTATTGTACCTTCCTTTTTAAAGAAAAATCCTTTTCTGCTGAATAGTCCCACCATCTGACTCTGCAGCACCACACCCATGACGGCCTAGCAATGAGTTTGTTCTCTAGCACTCCACTGACTCATCAGGCAAAGCCGAAAGATCCCCAGCTGACCACATGCTGATATATAAACTCTTCTAAACAAATGTCTTCCAGCCATTGCCTTGGTGAGAGAACTTACATTTCTTCACCTCTGCATCCCTCCTAACTGCTCTATAGAAGTGTTTAGCAGCATCTCCTGGGGCCCCTCTCTTGGTGTGATCAGCCATGATCAACGCTAGCACACTTCTCCCGGGACTGATGACAGTTTAAGAGACTGTGTGCATTTGGCCATTTTGTTGTCCCTAACTTCTGGGGAAAAAGTCATGTACAGACTGTCTCCAGAATTGGAATGATAAATCATCAACAAACATGATAAAATATGCTTAATTTTACATGAAATTAAAACTTAAAAAACATTGATGGGATGCCATTATTTGCCCTATAGTGGCAAAGACTTAAACTAAGTAATCATTTCACACCGTAACCTTTCAGTGACGCATGGCCCATTTATCAGTAGTGGTGTTTGATACCTTCCTATGCCCAGTTATTCAGGAGGCCACGTCATACCAGTGTTTTTGGTTCTATGTTATTTCCACACCAAATAACTAGTGATAATTTTTTTCCACTTAGTAGAAATGGGTTACACATAATCACAAACAAAATTACATATTCATATAAATATGTCTGAACACTATATTTTATTTTATTTTATTTATTTTATTTTATTATTTTTATCTCCTCTAGAGGACACGCTTATTCATTTTAGAGAGAGGAACAGAGGGAGAGAAAGAGGGGGAGGAACATTGATGTGAGAGAGAAACATCTATCAGGTGCCTCTCTTATACACCCTGACTGGACTGAACTTGCAACCTAGGCATGTGCCGTGATCAGGAAACAAACCTTCAAACATTTGGTTTGCAGGGCTTCACTCCAACGAACTAAGTAACACAAGCTAGAATGACACTTTATTTTTCATATACATGTAGAGAATTTATCTAACTGTGCTATTCAGTAGAACTATGTATTTTGAAATTAATAGGTACATTAGTCAGAACATATGACATTGATATTTTATAGATCAAAATGGTAACGTATAAGCAAGTATGTATGTTAGGTGTCACAGAATACAGTATATCTCATTCTCTTTAATATTAATTATGAAATAATTTCCAAATATAAATATTTCATTCCATAACCTAGTAGCCCATGAATAATTCAGAGGTAAAATTCATAAAATTTCCCTTCTGAGAATTTCTCAAAGCATCTATCTATCTAACTATCATCATCTATGTAAATATATATAGATATATTACACAAATATACATGTATGTATATATGCAAATTCTCTAAGGTTTTATTAAAAATGAACTAATTCTACAATACTTAAACCTTTGAAGGGAGGTAGATTTTATTGTTTATGTTAAATTTGTCTCTTTGGAATAATGAAAACTTGAAAATATTTTGAATAGTGTATGCTCGCTTTTCCATTCGATGAAATAAGCCTAATTCTAAAAAGTGCAGAAAAGAGATTTCCAAAATACATTTAAAATGTTTCCTCTAATAGCCAAAGTATGATAAATAGAGAAAAAAATTGAAAACAGCTGGCTAAGCTCAGAGGATAACTGACAGCCTTGACTAGAAGATTGTCGCCATCTATGATTAGTAAGTGATCAGTCATTTTAGTACCTTATGTACTAAAGGTACTAAACCTTTGTTTTGGAAAGACAAATCAAGGGTTTTTTTTGCACAGAAAACGCCACCTTTGCATCTTTTTGGTAAACACATTGCCATTTATTATTTTAGTTAAAGATTATTTGTGTTCAGTTATGCATTTTTTCTTTAAAATATTTAATATATTACCTATTACACATTTTGCTTTGCTTATATCAAATAGAAAATATTCCTAAAATGTTTTTTGATAAAAATGACCTATTAGTCCTTGTTTTAATTTTTTTATACTTTTGAATAATATAGAGCATTTTATAACCTTGGAACAATCAATAAAGTTAGGTTAGTTCCTCTGGTATGAAGTATGATAGCTTAGAGGAGATCAGTATTTTATATGTAGTATTTTAGCTTTCATTTTCTAAAAAATATATATATATAATATATGCTGTAACTACTGATAATAATTTAGTCATCCATATTGTCTCCCAAGCTAAAACACATCAAAAATATAGAGAAAGACTTGCTACAAAATGTGGCATAAGACAAATAAATACATGTTTACTCAGGATTAATAAAATACACTTGGTGTTTTAGCACATTTTGTTTATTATTTTATATAGTCTGTAAAATTTTTTCTTACGTGATTTTGATGTTCATCATGTATTTTTTTAAGAGCTTTCTTTTTTTATTTATTTATTTTTAGAGAGGGAAGGGAGGGAGAAAGAGAGAGAGAGAGACATCAATGTGCGGTTACTGGGAGCTGCGGCCTGCAACCCAGGCATGTGCCCTGGCTGGGAATCGAACCTGCGATGGTGTGGTTCGCAGCCCACGCTCAATCCACTGAGCTACGCCAGCCAGGGCTTCATCATGTATTTTTGAGGTTTTATTTTCCCATTATATTTAGACATAATTGACATATGACATTGTATACCTTTAAGATGAACAATATAATGATTGGTGTATGTTTATATTGCAAAATAATTATGACAATAATGATAGTCAAAAACATTATAAACATTTTGTTTGTGTATTGTGAAAAATTTTTTAAATTTTGTAATAATTTTAGGAGTACAGAATAGAGATTAGCGGTTAGATAATCATATATTTTACAATTTGTTCTCTCAATATATCTAGTACCTTCCTCACATCACATATATCTATTACAATATTGTTGACTATATTCACTATGTTGTACTTTATATCCCTGTGACTATTTTGTAACTACCAATTTGTATTTTAATTCCTTCACCTTTTTCACCCAGTCCCACAACTCTACCTCTTTCTGGCAACCATCAATCTGTTCTTTGTATCTATGAGTCCGTTTCTGTTTGGTTCATTTATTTTGTTCTTTAGATTTCAAATATAAGTGAAATCATATGGTATTTGTCTTTCTCTGACTGAATTATTTCATTTAGCATAATATGCTCTAGGACCATCCATATTAGTGCAAATAGTAAGATTTTTTTCTGTTTTATGGCCAAGTAATATTCCATCGTATATATGAACCACAACTTTTTAAAGCACTTCTCTATTGATGAGCGCTTTGGATGCTTCCATAACTTGGCTATTGTATTTATGGCTGCAGTGAAGACAGACACACATATATTCATTTGAATTAATGTTTTGGATTTATTTGGATTTATATCCAGAAATGGAATTGCTAGATTATAAGGCAGTTTCGCATTTAACATTTTTATGAAATTTGATATTGGCCATATTAGCTACACCGGTCTGCTTTCCCACCACCAGTGTATAAGGGTTCCTTTTTCTTCACATACTTGCCAACACTTGTTGATTGATTTATTGATGATGGTCATTCTGACAGGTGTGAAGTTGTACCTCATTGTGATTTTAATTGCATTTCTCTGATGATAGTGACATTGAGCATCTTTTTATATGACTATTGGGCATCTGTATGTCCTCTTTGGAGAAATGTCCATTCAGTGACTTTGCCCATTTTTTTTTTTACCTTGATGGTTTGTTCTTTTGGTGTTAAATTGTAAAAGGTTTTTATTAAGTTTCAATATTAACCCTTTATCAGATGTATCATTGTTGAATATGTTATTCAGTAGGTCGGTTTTCTGTTTTGTTGATGGTTTTCTTTGCTATGTAGAAACTTTTTTAGTTTGATACAAATGCATGTGTTTGTTGTTACTTCTGTTTCCCTTGCCTGAGACAATATATAAGAAAAAATATTATAAGAGAAATGTCAGAGATATCACTGTGTATGTTTTCTTTTAGAAGTTTTATGGTTTCAAGACTGACATGCAAACCTTTAATCCATTTTGAGTGTATTCTTATAATATGATGTAAAAAGATGGTCTAGTTTCAATTTTTACATGTATTCATCCAATTTTTTAATATCATTTATTGAATAGACTCTCTTTACTCCATTGTAAGTTATTGCCTCCTTTGTCAAATATTAATTGTCCATAAAGACATGGGCTTATTTCTGGGCTCTCTATTCTGTTCCTTTGATCTACAATTCTCTTTTTATGTCAGTAACATGCTGCTTTGAGTACTATAGCTTTGTAGTATAGTTTGTTATTAGGTAGTGTGATACCTCCAGCTTTGTGCCTCTTTCTCAATATTAGTGTGTCTATTTGGGATCTTGTATGGTTCTATATAAATCTGTGGGTTATTTGTTCTTGTCCTGTGAAAATCATCATTGGTAGTATGGGTACTTTAATAATATTAATTTTTTCTTTCCATGATCATGGTATATACTTCCATTTATTTGTATTTTCTTCAGTTTCATTCTTTGATGTCTTACAATTTTTCTAGTACAGGTCTTTTACCTCCTTGGTTATATTTGTTTGTAGGTATTTTTGATATAATTGTAAAGGAGATTGTTTTCCTAGTTTTTCTTTTGATAGTTCATTATTGGTGTATAAAAATACAACTGATTTCTGAGTATTTATTTTGTATCTGTCTACTTTACTGAAATCATTCATCAGTTCCAGTAGTTTTTTGATGGCATATTTAGGATTGTCTACATAAGGTAACATAACATCAGTGAACAATTAGTTTTAATACTCTCTTTCCAATTTAGATGCTTTGTATTTATTTATTTTTCTTGTGTCTGATTGCCATGAATAGGATTCCCAATACTATGTGAGTGATGAAAGTGACTATCCCTGTCTTGTTTCTGATCTTAAGGGAAACACTTTCAATTTTTTCCCATTAAGTATGACATTAACTGTGGGTTTGTCATGTATAGCCTTTGTTATGCTGAGATATGATTTTTGTATTTCGAATTTCCTGAGAATTTTTGGTTTTGGTTATTTTTGGCAGTATCACAGCTCATTTTATTTTGTTTTATTTTAAGAGTTCTTATATTATTTTTACATTACAGTTTTCCCAGTTTTTCACTTTTTTCCTTCTACCCATCCTGCACCCCACTCCCTTGGTCAATTCCCACACTGTTGTCCATGTCCGTGGTTCATTATCATGCTCTTAATTAGTTCCTTCCCCTTCTTTCCACTATTATCCTCCTTTCCCTCTGGTGACTGTCAGTCTATTCCAAGTTTACATACCTGTGGTTTTAGTTTGTTTGTTTGCTTTTTTCATTACATTCCTTTTATAGATAAGATCATATGTTATTTGTCTTTCATCAACTGGCTTATATCATCAGCATAAAATTCTCCAGTTTCATCCATCATGTCACAAAAGGTAGGAGTTCCTTCTTTTCTTCTACTGCATAGTATTCCATTGTGTAAATGTACCATGTTTTTTTTGATTCATTCATATACCTATCGGCACTTAGACCGTTTCCAGCCCTTGGGTATTACAAATAGTGTTGCTACGAACATAGGGGTGCATAAGGTCTTTTGAAATGGTGATTTGGTATTTTTAGGGTATATCCTTAGCAGTAGAATCACTGGGTCTAAAAGCAGTTCCATTTTTAGTTTTTTGAAGAAATTACATACTGTTTTCTACAATGGTTGTACGACTCTGTATTCCCAACAACAGTGAACTAGGGTTCCCTTTCCTCTGCATCCTAACCAACATTTGTTGCTTGTACATTTATTAATAATGGCCATTCTGACTGGTGTGAGCTGATATCTCACTTTAGTTTTAATTTGCATCTCTCTGATGGCTAGTGATGTTGAGCATCTTTTCTTATGTCTATGAGCCATCTATATGTTTTTCTTGGAGAAGTATCTATTTAGGTCCTTTGCCCATTTTTTAGTTGGATTGTTTGACTTCCTGGTGTTTATATATTTCATAGACCAAATCTTTTCCAACAAGAGGATATAACCCTTGTAAACATATATGTATCCAACATAGGAGCACCAAAATATATAAGGAAAAACTTGGAGGATTTCAAGGAAGATATCTACAGCAACACAGTCACTGCAGAGGATTTTAACTTCCTACCATCAACAATGGGTAGACTTTCCAAAGAATCAACCAGGATATTGTGGCACTGAATGGCACTTTACATGAAATGGACTTAACTAATATATACAAAACGTTTCACCCCAAAAAGCAAAATATACACTATTTTTAATCTCACATGGAATATTTTCAAAGATACATCACATGGTAGGACACAAAACAAGACTCAAAAAATTCAAGAAAATAGAAATCATATCAAGCATCCTCTTGGATTACAATTGTTTGAAACTACAAACCAGCCTCAAGGAAAAAAAATAAAAATATTCATATAAATGGAGAAAGAATAACATGTTATTAAATAATGAATGGGTTAACAATGAGATCAAGGAAGAAATCAAAAAGTACCTGGAAACAAATGAAAATAAACACACAGCAATCCAAAACCTATGGAACACAGTGAAGGGAAGTTCCCTGAGAGGGAAGTTCATAGTGACATAGGCTCACCTAAAAAAGACAGAAAAATCTCAAATAAATTACCTAACCCTACATCAACAAGATCTAGAGGAATAACAACCAATAAAGGCCAGAGCAAGAAGAAGGAGGGAAATAATCAAGATCAGAGCACATTTAAATGATAGACACACACACACACACACACAAAAAAAAACATGATTAAAGAGTCAATAAATCCAGGATCTGGTTCTTTGATAAAATAAACAAAATTGACAGATGTTTAATGTGTTTCATCAAGAAAAAAAGAAAGAGGGCCCAAATGAATAAAATCAGAAATGAAAAAGAAGTTACAACCAATACCACAAAAATACAAAGGATTATAAAAAATTACTATGAAAAACAACTATAAGCCAAGAAATTGGACAACCTGGACAAAATGGACACATTTCTAGAAACATACAATCTTCCAAAAACTGAATCAAGAATTGGCAGAAGGCCTGAATAGACTGATAACATCTAGTGAAATGGAAGCAATAATCAAAAAACTCCGGACACACAAAAGCCCTGAACCAATGGCTCCAAAGGTGAGTTTTAGCAAATAATTAAAGAACTAGCTCCTATCCTTCTCAGTCTATTCCAAAAAGGTTCAAGAAGAGGGAAAACTCACAAACTCTTTTTTTGAGGATGGTATCTTTCTAATTCCAAAACAAGGCAAAGATACAACAAAGAAAGAAAATTATAGGCCAATACCTCTGATGAACATAGATAAGATATATTTAAATAAATAGGTACTGTATTTTGTCAAATGTTTTTTCTTCATTTGTTTATATGATTATATGTTTTTTATCCTTCATTTTGTTTGTGTGGTATTGAAACAGTATGTAACCCCCCACCATTGTTTTGATATCATTCCTGTAAACACTGACTCTGACTAATATGTAGTATGTAGATAAACAGCATGTTTGTATAAGAATCTTAGGAAATAACTTCAAAAATTATATACTCCTAACTCCAGTCATTCCAGCTGTGGGAGATTTGCTGACCTTCAACCATAAAATTAGGATGATGTAAAATGGTATTATTGCAATAGCAGATTATTTTCTTTTTTTTTTTTGCTATATATTATTTCATTGTATATACATATACCACATAGTTTTATCTATTTATCTGTCAGTAGATATTTAACTGTTTTCCATGTCTTTGCTATTATAAAGTATACTGCAGTGAACATGTAGGTACAGCTATTTCTTTGATTTCATTTCCTTCAGATATATACCCAGAAATGGAAGTGTTGGATGCAATGGTAGTTCTAGGTATAACTTCTTTTTCTTTAACCTCAGCCAAGGGCAATGTCTTACTGCCTTTAGGGAGAGAGAGGAAAAAAGAGAGAAAAGGAGAGAGAGGAACATCTATGGGATCAGTTGCCTCCCATACACACCCAAACTGGGCATCATACAACCTAGGACTGTGACCAAACCTGCAACCTAGGCATGTGCCCTGATGACCAGGATTGGAACCCACGACCCTTAGGTAATGGGGCAATGCTCCAACCACCTGAACCACACTGGCCAGAGCTCTAGGTATAACTTTTGAAAAGCTATCATATTGGCTGTAGCAATTTACATTCCCATTAACAGTGCATAAGGGTTCTCCATTTCTCCACATTCTCACTAGCACTTCATATACTGCCTTCGAGATAATAGTCACTTTAGTAGGTGTAAGGTCATATCTCATTGTGATTTTGATATGCACTTCACTGACAATAATGTTGAACGTCATTTTGTGATTGTTGACCATCTATATGTCTTTGGAAACATGCCTATACAGATCTTTTGCACCTTTTTAATAGGACTATTACTCTTTTGCTTTAGGATTTTATGAGATTTTCATACATTGAATATTAGCCACTTATGAGATATATGAATTGAAATCATTTCCTCTTATTCTATATGTTGCCTTTTCATTTTGTTGACAGTTTCCTTTTTTGTGCAGAAACTTTTATATTTATTTGTTTGTTTGTTTATTTATTATTTATTTATTTATTTTTGCTTTTAATTTTTATACTTTTAGCATCATATAAAATCATCATCACCTGTCTTCTCCATCTCTATCTGATCCCCAGTGGTCAAGCCTTGCAGGTTTCACATGATCCCTGTTAGGCAAGATCTGAGTGGGACTCTGGGTTGAATCCCAGTGCTGGGGAAGTTTGATGTTTACTTTAGGCTCTCTTTCAGCCACTGGAGAAACGTTAGGTATGGCGAGGTACTCTTCATGGAGCGTTGTGCCAGCAGAGAGAGGGAGTTAATGTAGTTATAGCATAGCTGTTTCTTTTCCCCTTCCAAAATGATCATTCTTGTTTCTGTGCATTAGGGTGGTACTTCAGCCCTCCCACTAGTATCTGGGATTTTTACAATAGCATCTTATCTACGGAGAGTTCCTAGTTGTTCTTGCAAGAGGAATTGAAGTTGGAAATGACCTATGTCACAATTTTGTTTTTTATAGTCAATACATTTTATTAATGTAATAATGTGAAAAATATTATTGTAATACTCAAAATTCCCAGAGAGTAATTTTAAAGCATTTTAATGTGCTTTTTAAAGTCTTAATTTACAGAACACCTTGTCTTTCAGACACTGACTTTTCAATACAAAAATTTTGCAATATTTGTTTGCTATAAAACTACACCATTGGGTAACTCTTTGCCCGGCCAGTCATTCTATTATAATGGATATCCATTAGTCCACTACTAGAACCTCTGTACATCAAACAATAAGTTATGCAGACTATGTACATAATTACAAGTGATTATTACAATATCAGTATGTTGTAACATACTGCACAGCAGTCTACCACAGGCAAAAAAAAATTTTTTCAATACACACATTTTGTTAAAAAAAATCTTGTCCCTTTCTCTTTAGTATTACAGGGTACTGCAAAAGTGGTTTATGGTTGTGAATACACAAAACACAGAGTTTATTTTTGCATTATTTTAAATAGCTTATTGTATTTTTTCCATATGAATTATTATAAACCTCCTTTTGCCTTACTCTGTATGTTGGTGTAAACTTCTATTCTTTACAGTTATATATTCAGTGTCTTGTTTGTTTTTTTGTAAAAGCACAAGTTTTTAATATTAACATGGTTCAAACCATTGGTGATAAAAAGCATTTTCAAACTTTCATATGTTCTGCAAACTTGGTATATTTCAATAGTATATCATTATTACCTATTTCTTAATGGCTTCATAGCATACCTTGGAGAGATTCTGAAAAACTTCCAACACCTTTTTTTAGCAGGTTAGTTAATTTACACTTGTTGTAGGTTGTTTTCTGATCTTTAATCATTTTATTATTCATAAAATATGATGATTGTGTTACCCAAGTTGTGATTTGTACGTTTTGTAACTAAGATTAACTTCTTACTCATTTAATAATATTTATTTACATATTCAGAACAATATCTATATTTTTGTTTTTCATCTACCTAAATAAAAGTAGCTTGGAATTTCTATTTTTAGATTGTAATTTTGTTACAAAGAAAACAGTTCAAATGCTTAAATAATTCAGTTTTAAAAAAATTTTGTTCAAAAGTATATTATTTTATATTATTTTATTTTTTATTGTTGTTCAAGTACAGTTGTCTCCATTTTCACCACATGATGCCTTGCCACACCCATCCCTGCCTCCCACCCTTGATTCTGCCCCCCTTTGGCTTTGTCCATATGTCCTTTATACATGTTCCCTGATGGTCCTTCCCCTAGTTTACCTCATTATTCCCTCTGGTTACTGTCAGTTTGTTCTTTATTTGAATATCCCTGGTTATATTTTGCTTGTCTGTTTGTTTTGTTGATTAGGTTTCACTTATAGGTGAGATCATATGGTATTTGTCTTTCACCAACTGACTTATTTCACTTAACATAATACCCTCCAGTTCCATCCACACTGTCGCAGAGGGTGCAGGCTCCTTTCTTTCTGCTGCATAGTATTCCATTGCGTAAATATACCATTGGTTTTTATTCACTCATGTACAGATGGATCCTTATGTTAGTCCCAGCACTTGGCTATAGTAAGTTGTGTTGCTATAAACATTGAGATGTGTAAGTTATTTTGAATTGGTGTTTCAGGATTCTTAGGGTATAATGTTGGGTCAAAAGGCAGTTCCATTTTTAGTTTTCTGAGGAAATTCCATACTGTTTTCCATAATCGCTGCACCAGTCTATATTCGCACCAGCAGGGCACTAGGGGTACCTTTTCTCCACAACCTCGCCAGCACTTGTCTGTTGATTTGGTTATGATGGCCATTTTGACCTGTGTGAAGTGGTATCTCTTTGTGGTTTTAATTTGCCTCTCTCTCATGGCTACTGATACTGAGCATCCTTCCATATGTCTCTGGGCCCTCTGTATGTCCTCCTTGGAGAAGTGTCTGTTCAGGTCCTTTGCCCATTTTTTAATTGGGTTGCTTGCCTTCCTGGTGTGGAGTTGTGTGAGTTCTTTATATATTTTGGAAATTAAACCCTTGTCTGACGTACCATCTGCAAATATATTTTCCTATATAATTGATTCCATTTTCATTTTACTGCTGTTTTCTTTAGCTATGCAAAAGCTTTTTATTTTGATGAAGTCCAGTTTGTTTATTCTTTCCTTTATGTCCCTTGCTCTAGGGGACATATGTGTGAAAATATTACTGTGTGGAATATCTGAGATTTTCCCATCTCTATTCTCCTCTAGGACTTTCATGGTGTCATGACATACATTTAAGTCTTTTATCTACTTTTAATCTATTTTTATGTATGGTGCAAGTTGGTGCTCAAGTTTCTTGTTTTGTTTTGTTTTTGTGCATGTAGCTGTCTAGATTGCCCAACACCATTTGTTGAAGAGGCAGTTGTTGCTCCATTTTATGCTTCTGTCCCCTTTGTCAAATATTAATCAACCACAGAGACTTGGGTTTATTTCTGGACTCTCTATTCTGTTCCATTGGTCTATGTGTCTGTTCTTATGTCAATACCAGACTGTCTCAATTAAAGTGGCCTTGTAATATAGTATGATATCAGGTATTATGATACCCCCTACTTTCTTCTCCTTTCTCAAAATTTCTGTGGCTATTCAGGGTCATTTATGGTTCTATATAACTTTTTGAAATGTTTGTTATATATCTGTGAAATATGTCATTGACATTTTAATAGAGTTTGCATTGAATCTAGAAATTGCTTTGGGTAATATTGATATTTTGATGATGTTAATTCTTCCAATCCATGAGCATGGCGCATGCTTCCATTTTTTTAGTGTCTTCCTTAATTTCTTTTGTCAATGTTGTATAGTTTTCTGAGTATATATCTTTTACCTCCTCGTTAAGGTTTGTTCCTAGGTACTTTATTTTTCCTGTTGCTATAACACATGGGATTTTTTTCTTTATTTATGATTCTGATATTTCATTTTTAGTATATAAAAATGCCTTCAATTTTTGAATATTAACTTTCAATCCTAATGCTTTTTCAAATTTATTTATTAGGTTGAGAAGTTTTTTGGTGGAGTCTTTAGGGTTTTCTATGTACACTATCATGCCATCTGCAAACAGTGACAGTTTTACTTACTCTTTTCCAATTTCGATGCCTTTTATTTCCTGTCTTATCTGATCTCTGTGGCTAGGACTTCCAATACTATGATAAATAAAAGTGGTGAAAGTGGGCATCTTTGCCTTGTCCCTGATCTTAGTGAGAAAGCTCTAAATTTTTGTCCATTGAGTATGACGTTGACTGTAGGCCTCTCATATATGGCCCTTATTATGTTGAGGAATTCTCCTTTATTCTCACTTTGCTAAGTGTTTTTATCATAAATGGGTACAGTACCTTATCAAATGCTGTTTCTGCATCTATTGATATGATTATGTGATTCTTATCTTTCATTTTGTTTATGTGATGTAGTACGTTTAATGATTTGCATATATTGTACCATCCTTGCATTCCTGGCATGAATCCCACTTGATCGTGGCGAATCATCTTTTTAATGTATTGCTGGATCTGGTTTGCCAATATTTTGTTAAGGATTTTAGCCTCTAAATAGAGGGTAGCAATATTGGCCTGTAGTTTTCTTTCTTTGTTTTGTCTTTACCTGCTTTTGGATTTAGGATGATGGTGTGTTTGTAAAAAAGTTTGGGAGTCTTCCTTTTTCTTCAATTTTTGGAGTAGTCTGAGAAGGATAGGGGTTATCTGTCCTTTAAAATTTTTCTAAAATTCTCCTGTGAAACTGTCTGCTCCAGAGTTTTTATGTTCAGGAATTTTTTTTTTATTACTGCTTCAATTTCATCATTGTTTATTTGTCTGTTCAGGGTTTCTACTTCTTTTTCATTCCATTTTGGAACATAATATTTTTCTAGAAATTTGCTCATTTCACCCAGGTTTTCAAATTTTCGGGCATATAGTTGTAATTTCTTAAAATTCTTTGTATTTCTATGGTATCAGTCGTAATCTCTCCTCTTTCATTTCTGATTTTGTTTATTTGAGCTATCTCTCCTTTTTTCTTGATGAGTCTGTTTGACCCCAAAGTCTTGTCAATTTTCTTTATCTTTTCAAAGAACCAGCTGCTGGATTTATTGATTCATTAAAATGTCTTTTAGTCTCTATGTCATTTAGTTCTGCTCTGATCTTGGTTATTTTCTTCTTTTTACTCACTCTGGGCTTTGTTTTGTTGTTGTTCCTCCAGTTCTTGTACCTGTAAGGTTAGGTTGTTTATTTGAACGTTTTTTAGGCAGTCCTGTATTGCTATGAACTTCCCTCTCAGGGCTGCCATTGCTATGTCCGATAAGTTTTGGATTGCTGTGTGTTCATTTTAATTTGTTTCCAGAAACTTTTTGATTTCTTCCTTGATCTTATTATTAACTCATTCATTGTATAATACCATGCTATTCAATCTGCAAAATTTAATTGTTTTGAGTTTTTTTTCCTTGAGGTTGGTTTCAAGTCAGGCTCTTGTGGTCCAGGAAAATGCTTTATATGACTTCAATTTTCTTGAATTTATTGAGGCTTTCTTTTTATGTCCTATCATGTGGTCTGTATTTGAAAGTGTTCCATGTGCATTTGAAAGGAGTGTATTTTGCTTCTTTTGGATGAAAGGATATATACACACACACACACACGCACACATATATGTGTGCGTGTGTGTGTGTGTGTGTGTGTTAAGTCCATTTTGTTTAGGTCATTGTTCAATTCTGCAATATCCTTGTTGATATATATATATTTTTAAATTTATCCATTTTTGACAGTGGGGTGTTATATCTCCTAGTATAAGTGTGTTGCTGTCTATATTCTTCCTGAAGTCCTCCAAGATTTTCCCTCTATATTTGAGTTCTCCTATGTTAGGTGCATATATGTTTACAATGTTTATGTCTTTTTGATGGATTCTTCCCTTGAACATTATGAAGTGTCCTTCAATGTCTGTTTTATGACTTTTGTTTTGAAGTCTATTTTGTCTGATAAAAGTATTGCTACTTCAGTTTTTTTTTCCTGTCCATTTGCTTGGAATATTTTTTTCTAACTCTTCACTTTCAGCCTGGGTAGATCTTTTGTTCTGAGGTCAGTCTCTTAGGCAGTATATATGCAGGTCATGTTTTCCTATGCATTCAGCTACCCTATGTCTTTTGATTGGAGCTTTTAATCCATTAACATTTAAGGTTATTATTGAGAGGCACTTACTCATTTTTCACCTTTGTACCAGTGTTCCTCTCTCTCTCACTCTCTCTTTATCTCTCTCTTGCTCACTCTTTTGCTTCCTCTTCTTATAGCAGTCCCTTTAGTGTATCTTACATTGCTGGTTTGGCTGGCGGTATATTCTTTTGTCTGGGTACCTCCTTATTTTGTCTTCCATTTTAATTGAGAGCCTCATTGGGTAGGGTAGTCTTGGTTGCAGGCCCTTATTTTTCATTACTTGGAATATTTCTTTCAAATCTCTCCTGGCTTGCAGTATTCCCCTTAAAAAAATCAGCTGCTAACCTTATGGGATTGCCCTTGTATGTTACTTCTTATTTCTCCTTTGCTGCCTTTAAGATTCTCTCTTTGTCTTTAAAACTTGGCATTTTCATTATGATGTGTCTTGTAATAGGCCTGTTTGTGTTCATCCTGATGGGACCCTCTGTGCTTAACTTATGTGGTTTTTCTCCTCTCCAAGTTAGGCAAGTTTTCTGTCATCATTTTTTCAAACAAGGTTTCTAACCCTTGTTCCTTTTCTTCTCCTTCTGGTGTCCCTATGATTCAAATGTTGTTTCAGTTCATGCTGTCTTGCAGTTTCTTTATGCTATCTTCATGTTTTTTTACTCTTTTTTCATGCAGCTGCTCCACCTGGGTGTTTCTTTCTACCCTTGTCTTCCAGTTCACTAATTCAGTCCTCTAAGCCTGCTTGTGTTTCCTTCTAGTGTGTTTTTTATTTCAGAAATTATATTCTTCATTACTTCCTAGTTCTTGTTAGTAGTTTCTAGTTCTTTTTTCATACTGCTGTCATTCTCACTCAGTTTCTTGTAGTTGTCTGTGAGTTCTTTGAGCATTTTCATAACCATTAATTTGAATTCTATATTAGATAGTTTGTTTGCCTCTACTTCATTTAGCTTTTTTAGTGGGGAGTCTTCCATTCTTTTTGATTGCAGGTTTGTTCTTTGTCCCCCTTGTTAGGTGAGACATTTTATTTGTTTCTGTGATTTCTGGTGTTCTGCTTTGCTAGCTTTCTTTTTAGGGTAAAATTCTATGGTAGGAGTTCTGTAGGACTCAGTGGTATGTTCTCTTTGATCTCCTTGTCTTTATGCTCTAGGGTTTCCCTTTCTTCCATTTGTGTAGGCTCTCTTTTGTACTTGAATTTTACCTCTTGGTGGTTCCTTAGTTGGCCGGTTCTCTTCTCCAGTGGGTTTACTGCTATTTATAACTCCCATCTTATCTTGCTTGTGATCAGGGGAATGATGAAGGTAAAATGAATTAAGACAGCAGGAGAGTATGCTATAGGATTTAAAGTACCAACAAGTAGAAAACATAGGAGATCCTTTGGAGGACAACAGTAACCATAATATTTCACCCAACTAGCCACTTTTTATAAAACATGAAAAAGAGATAAGACTCTTACTAGAGGGGAAAAAGAATCTGAGCTGACTCCAGAAACCAAAGCACTTATGCGAGGTTAGATGGTGAGATATAATGAGAGTAAGGAATAGAAACTTGGTGTTTTGTGCGAAAGAATAAAGTTGGCCACAACAGTAAAGCTCAGGAAGATAGTAAAATGGACTGATACCTGGCAAGAATACTGCATGGGAATTGGAACAATAATACTAAAGTAAATATATGACCTGAATAAAAATAATATAAAGTAAAAGACCAAGAGTAATGTGTTATTGGAATATGAGTGAGAGAGAAATTAAAATGCAATATGAAAGGGAGAGCAAAGAAAACCAGTCAAACAATGAAATCAAACAAATGAAAAAAAACTAAATGAAAGATAAATAAAATAATAATAATAATGATAATAAAAAATTAAAATAAAAAGTGAAAAATAAAATGCAAGTTCTGTAGGAGAGCAGAATGAATTTTGTCTCAGTTGTTGGTGTTAGCCTTCTGATCTCTCTCTGTATCTGTCTTTGGTTCTTTTAAAGTTGTAGGTCTTATTGTCTTATACATGGAAGAAGAAAAATTAATAAATAAAAATGCCTCCTGCTGCCTTTAAACTCTCCAAGCAGGTTTCTGCTGGTCTTCCTGGATGCTGCAAGCAGAGTAGGGCTGGGTTCTGTTTTTCTTTCCTTTCTTGTGGTTCTGTGTTGGTGGCTTGGTGTAGGCTACAATATTTACAAGTGTGCAGCTTCCGGCCCAAGCTCTGAAAGTGCTGTGCATCCCCTACTGTCCATATGCACCAGGCTGGTGCCTTTAATCCACCTCATTGTGCTGCCCTTTGCTTAGTCTTTGAGGTGCACCAAGTGGGAGCAACTCACACCCCTCCTCCCTCTTTGCAGGCCTACAGGCTCCACAAGCAAAGTCTTTCCAAGGCAGTTTAGTTCCTCTATTAAGTTAAGTCTCTCTGGTGACTGCCACCCTTCTGAGCCCCTGCTGCCCCACTTGGATCAGTCCTTGAGGTACCTTGATTTGGCACAAATCATATCCCTCCTCCTCCCTCTTTCTCCCCTGATTATTTTTTCATATAAAATCTTTTTTTCTGAGTTCCCATGATTTTTGGTAGATTTCTTTTTTATTTTTCCTTTTTAAAACAGCTACTAATAGTGTATTTTCATTCTTTCCTATTTAATAAAGAAGTAAGCTTGCGATCTTTCTCTGAGCACTTGTTCAGCAATATGTAGTTTGTAATATATTTTATGGACAGGGGATGTCTTTTCTCTGCATCTTTCTACTTTGGGAAAAAATAAGAGAAACAGGTTCATTACTTTTCTAACCAGGTTTCATTCAATATTGTAAGTCCTTTTCCACTTGAGAGATAAAATTAAAGTGACCTAGTTTTAGTTAGCTCCACTTATTATTCTCGTTGTTATTATTCAATGGGGATCATATATATCTTTAAAATATTGTGGACATTATTATGCTAACAGATGAGAACCACTTATTATAAATGAATTGCATTGAAATTACAACTTTCCACTAAAACACATTATATCCTTACGTCAATTTTTATCCATGATTGGAATGATGATATGTAGACCATGAAAAGGGCAAAGAGGTGAAAGTTAGTTAACCATAATTTGATTTTTATTAAAGTAATGTCGTATGCTTTAAATAGTCATGAAAATTAAAAAGGAATTACATTTTCTCCTGGCTCATGTGGCTCAGTGGATTGAGAGCCGGTCTGAGAACCAAAGTGTCCCCTGTTCAATTACCAGTCTGGGCACATGCGTGGGTTGAGGGCCAAGTCCCCAGGGGAGGGCATGAGAGACAACCACAGATTGATGTTTCTCTCCCTCTCTTTCTCTCTCCCTTCCTCTCTCTCTAAAAATAAATAAATAAAATCTTTAACAATAAATAAAATCTTTAACAATAAATAAAATCTTTAAGAAATTCAATTGACACTTCAGGTTGAAGGATAAAATTAAAGTTGCTGCACTCCATTTTTCTCTTATAAATTCTATTAATGTGTTTGAAAAAAAAATTTAAAGTAAAAAATCAGCTTTAGAAACTAGTTTTTATGCTTTTATATGAACAGAAAAGAAAATAAGGTTAAAAGTTTTAAGGCACGTATGTGCTTATATACAAATATTTAAGACTGTACAAATGCTATCTGTTTGCAAATATTGAAAAATAATTTTCTGTTATGTATGTTGATTTCCTAAAATGTCTCAGTTTGCTTATTCTCAATGGAGCACACATTAACATATATTAAGACTTAGAAAATTGTAATGAGTTATTTTTAAGAACTAAAAATAATATAAACAGGAAAATATTCAACACAATAATGCAAGAGAAAGCTGCAAAATTTAAACCAAATCGATATCTCTAAAACAAATTTAGTCAAATAGTCTAAGAACAACAGCAACAACAACAAAAGAAAACCTACCTATTCAGGAAATTTCAAGTTTTTATTGTTCATTGATGTAAATGACTATTCAATGATTCAGATTACTAGATAACTGTATATAACTTCCTTTTTTAACCTGGAAGGAAATATTTTTTCTCTACACTCAAGCAAATTCCTGTCTAAGCAAGCAAAAATAAGCAAAAAGCAAAAAAAATATTTTAAAAATACTGTCATAAACAATTCATTTGAAGAGGCACACAGCTGAGAACACAACATATTTTTTGTATGAAGTATCAGATATGCAATGTCTTTAAGAAGAGCAAGCAAGCATAAGGTTTCTTCTTGTCTTCAAATTTCAGCTGCTTTTGCTTTTCTAAAAGACTCAGATTTTTTAAGAACATTGTTTTTCACTACTTTAAATTACCATAATATGAAACAAGGTTTTCAGTCAGTGTGACAAATAATATCCTCCTCTAGGGACTAGAAAACTGTATTTTATTTATAAGAACAAAATTACAGAAAGACATAGTTCTTCAATATCCTTCAGAACAGGCCAACCTTTTGCAGCTTAACATTATATTTTTGGTTTTATCGAAGAGTTAGTAAATCAATTAATTTCCAACTTATACAATTTAGCTAATAATAATAATAATAATAGTAATAATAATAGAATGGCAGCCAGCTTCTTAGATATACTGTTTCTGAATTGAACTTTTCCAGTTACTATTTAGTATTCATCTCCTTTCTAAAAAGGTTGAAATAAAAAATTAGGTTGAAATATGCAACTATTTTGATACTTTGCTTCCAATGATGGTTTCCTGGTGTCCTACCAGTTAGTGTTATATATAATATTATAATTTTTATATTCAGAATTTTAAGTAGGGTATATGTTTAAAATTTTTAATTAATACTTTTAGGTAATGCCCCAAGATTAGAACAATAGATAACTGCATGATGGGGCAAAAGTAGGTTTACAGTTGTTCATGTAGAAAAAGTATTATAATAAATACTACAAAAATAAACTGTTTTGTTTACTCACAACTGAAAAAGTACTTTTGCACCACACTGTGCATATGATATCATTATTACCAATTCAAGTTAAGATATATAAGTTTAAATTTGAAACAAATTCTCCAAAAACAACTTGCCAAGAAAAGGAGTATTTAGGAGAACATATTACTTGTGAGAGTTTTAATATGAATAAAAATGTGACTATCATTGTTCTATTGATTAGGTATTTTGTGTAATTTTACTATAATTTATATTTTTCTCAAAAATACTATCTTGCTATACTTACTTATCTAATTTAACTAAGGACCTAAAGGAAAATGGGGATTCTAGAAAAGTCTTCATATCTTATAGCTTTGGAAATACACTACCTGGGTTTTCTTGGATTCTGTAATAACATCAAATTGATCATTATTATTTTAAATCTATATTCATAATCTTTAATTTTCTCATTTTTTATGCTGAAACCTAGATTATATAATTATGGTCCTTGAATTTAGAAATAAAATAATGATAATAACAGTGTACCTTATTTTCTGACCTCTAAATGTCACTGGGTGTGTTTGTGATAGTCACTAAATAATAGCTGAAATTTAGGCCAAAATATAGCTTCTTTAGGAGAAGTGTTAAGTTATAGATCATTAAAGGTAAAAACATTAGAAACCATTTATTTTTAAGAAAAGGGTGCCATGTTACATTTTAGTTTACAAAATATATAATCAATAATAAATTTTTAATTTTATAATATGTATTTTCTTTTATTATTATAAAATAATGTATTTTTGTAAAATACTTATACAATAGATACAACCATAAAAGGAAGTGAAATTTTCATCAAAATGTCCTCACTACCCAAAGCAATTTATAGATTCAATGCAATCCCTATCAATATTCCAATGATATATTTCACAGCTATATAACAAACATTTCAAAAATCTATATGGACCCATAAATGACCCTGAATAGCCTCAGCAATTTTGAGAAGGAAGAACAAAGTGTGAGGGATCAAAATACATGATATCAAACTACATTACAAGGCTACTGTCATCAAAACAGTTTGATATTGGCTTAAGGACAGACACATAGACCAATAGAAGAGAATAGAGAGCCCAGAAATAAACCCATGTCAATATGATCAGAAACATTTGACAAAGGGGGCAGGAGCATAAATAAAGTAAAGATAGCCTCTTCGACAAATGATGTTGGGAGATCTGGACAGATGCATGCAAGGAAACAAAACTCAATCACCAATTTACACCATACACAAAAATAAACTCAAGATGGACAAAAGACTTAACTATTAATCCTGACACCATAAAAGTCCTAGAGAACAACATAGGCAGGAAAATTTTATATTCCATGCAACAACGCTTTCACCAATATATCCCCTAGACCACAGGCGGTAAACACAAGACCCGCAGGCTAAATCCAGCTCTCCACCTTGTTTTATCCAGCAGTAGTCCCAAGCTCTCACTTACCTGTTAAGGAGTAGTTACATTTATGCAGTCCTAAAATTATATTCAGGGCTTTGAAGGCAACCAGGAGGCTGATGTGGGCCCCAGCAAAAATGAGTTTGACACCCCTGCTAGATCAAGGGATATAAAGAAAATAATAAACAAATAGGACTACATCAAATTAAAAAGTTTCATCTTGGGTAAAGAAAATAGCAACAAAATGGAAAGGGAACCAACCATATGGGAAAACATATCTGCCACTGATACCTTGGACAAGGGTATGATCTCCAATATATATAAAGAACTCACACTACTCCACTCCAGAAAGGGAAACAATTCAATTTAAAAAATGGGCCAAGGACGTGAACACACACTTTTCCAAGGAGGACATACAGAGGCACATAGACACATTAAAAAAACACTCAACATTGCTAATCATCAGAGAGATGCAAATTAAAACACAATGAATAACCCTAGTGCACTGCTGGTGGTAGTGCAGACTCCTGCAGCCACTGTGGGAAAAAGTATGGAATTTCCTCAAAAAAATAAAAATGGGACTGCCTTTCCATCCAGGGATCTCACTACTGGGATTATATGCTAAGAATCCTGAAATACCAATTCAAAATAATTTATGTACCCCAATATTCATAGTGGCATTATTTACAAGAGCCAAGTGCTAGAAACAGCCTAAGTGCCCATCAATAAATGAGTGGATCAAAAAAGTGTGGTATATTTACACAATGGTATTCTGCACAACAGAAAGAAAGAAGGAGCTCCTACCATTCACAATAGCATGAATGGACCTGGAAAACATATACTAAGTGAAATAAGCCAGGGAGTGAAAGACAAATATCATGTGATCTTACCTATAAAAGGAACCTAATCTACAAAGTAAACAAAGGAGTGCAATAGAACCAGAGACTTGAAAATAAAGAACCAACTGACAGTGACCAGAGGAGATGGGTGAGGAGGATAATGGGATAAAGAAAAGGAAGGGGCAAGCCAAGGAACACAAATAGAGGACTCATAGGTACTGAAAATGGGAGGGATTGACTCTGGGAATGGGGGGTATGGGGCAGGGGAAAGCAATGGGGAAAAGGGCAGGACAACTGTAAACAACAATTAAAAAAGGAATCATTTGAATTAAAAGAAGAAAACATTGGTAAGTCGCACTTAAGATTTAAAACGTCTGCTCTGCAAAAAGACACTATTAGGAGAATGAGAAAAAAAGGCACGGAGTAGGAAAAATATATTTGTAAAACATATCTGACTTAAAAAGATGTACATTCATAATATACCAAGAACTCTTAAAACCCAACAATAAGAAAACAAGTAACCCCATCAAAAAGTGGGCACAAGATCTGAACTTATACATGACCAAAGAAAGGATCTATATGGAAGATAAGCATATGAAAAGATGTTCAACATCAAATATCATTGGGGAATTGCAAATGGAAACATAACTGAGATCACTATACACATATTAGAATGACTAAAGTTCAAAACTCTGACCATACCAAGTACTAGTAAGGTGTGGAGTTATGGGAACTTTAATTCATGGCTAATGGAAATGCAAAGTGGTACAGCCACTTTGGAAAATAGTTTGGCACTTTCTTACAAAGCAAAACATAGTCTTACTATATGATTCAGCAATTGTGCTCCTAGCTATTTACCCCATGAGTTAAAATTTTCTGTCTACACAAAAACCTGTTTACAAATGTTTATAGCAGCCCCAAATTAGAAGCAATCAAAATGACCTCACTTCAGTAGGAAAATGTATATACTGAGGTACATCCATACAACAGAATATTATTCAGTGATAGAGAACTGTTATCAAACTGCTGAAAGACATGGAGAAATATTAAAAGCATATTGTTAAGTAAAAGAAGCCAATCTGAAAAAGCTTCTTTTACAATGTATAATTTCAATAGCATAACATTGTGGAAAAGGATAAACTACAGTCAAAATCTCAGTGGTTGCCAAGGGTTCAGAGAAGGAAAGAAGGGAAAGAGGGAATGATGAATAAGTGGAACACAGGATTTTTAGGGCAGAGAAATTATTTTGTATGATACTAAAGTGGTAGATATATGATATTTTACATTTATTGAACCCATAAAACTGTAAAGCATAAAGAGTAAACTATGTAATGTAAACTATGGCCCTTAATAAAAATGTATCATATTGAAGATTTTATTTTTTCAGAGTGGAAAAGGGAGGGAGAAAGAGAGGGAGAGAAACATTTATGTGAGAGAGATACATTGATCTGTTGTTTCCTGGGGACCCAGTTTGTAACCCAGGCATGTGCTTTAACCAGAAATTGAACCAGGGACCTTTCAGATTGTAGGCCAGTGCTCAACCCACTGAGACACACCAGCCAGGGCTTTATAATCCTTTTAAATAACTTACTCAGAACAGTTTGTGAAATTATCAAGAGCTCTATTATAACATTAATTTCAAAGAAAACACTGAATAAGGTGCATACATCTTGGTCATTTCTTTACCCAAGGTAATTTACTTACTATATTAAGAGATTTTATCACAAGGCTTTTTCATTATCTACACCACAGGTGGCAAACACAAGGCCCACAGGCCAAATCAAGGCCTCCACCTTGTTTTATCCAGCCCTGCACCTTGTTTCTACCTGGCAGCAGTGCCCCTGTTTAAGGAATAGTTACATTTATACAGTCTTAAAATTACATTTGGCCCTTTGAAGGAGAGTGGGAGGCTGATGTGGCCCCCAGTGAAAATGCGTTTGACACTCCAGATCTACACGGTCCAAGATCCAATCACTGAATGTAGAAAATACTGGTTGAGAGTGATCTTAATATTGAAGATGTAGCTATGACCCTAAATTCCTTGACAGGGATAATGTCTTATTATACACATATACTTTTTAAATGTTTGTCAAATAAATTATTTTAAAAATGAAAAAAATAAAATGAAAGGAAGTTAATTGGAATTGGAATCTTTATTTATTTTTTAAAACATATTGTATTTTGACAATTATAGCAAAATACATGACAATAATTTATAAACAGAATTCTAGCAGTCCCATAATAATCATAGTTTTGAATGTCCACAATTTATTCAGATATTTTATTAAATTATTTCTTTAAGTGATATTCAGTTAATTTTAAATTTACATGTAATTAGACATTAAACCGAATCGTGCATTAACATGGAAGTTTTGAACAATTCAAATGTCTTATTCTTGCTTTAGGATTTAAACATTTTAAGAAACTCAAAGCATTTAGTATATGTTGGCATTATGAATTGCATTTCAAAATTTTAAATTGTGAGATTTGATAAAGGTATATCATTTCTTTCAGTATATTTATCTGATTACGTATCTTATTTTATACCTTAAGTTTTTTCAACTCATGTAATAATTTCATGAAGTAAAAACGTAACTGCAAATAAGCCAAATAAATTGTGTTGTCAAGATTTCTCTACCATTTTGAAATACCAGCTTTCACTAATGAATTTAATGTTGACACAAATTTGAAACTGTTCTTGGATCTTTGTAATCTGTACATTTATTAACCTCTATTTTCGTTAGTATTCCACACCTTTTAAATTTTAGACTATTTTATGGAACTAAATAGTGCTTAATCAAGAACTAGTCTTAATAAATTGCTTAAAAATATTGGCTAATTTTACCAGTGTCTTTTATAATTAGACCTTTAAAAAATCATCTCAGGAATACAGTCCTGACCGAATTAAACTTATCAGCAAATTGGATAATTTGGCATTGTATTAGTCAATGAATTTCATTAATGCTACCCAATGAAAAGTCGCAAAATCTGAGAGGCTTGCAATACATTTTTTTTGCTAAATAAATTTATTTGTTATGCACTACACTTTTCACCTAATGAATATTTATTTGTTTTTATTTTTAACACACATGCAATTTTACTTAACTTTTGTACATATTTTTGATTGTTTTATTTACTTTTTAACTCTCATGTAGGGTATTTTTGCACTCATTTTATTTAGTTTTTCCTTTTCTTTAGTACTTTTCCCATCCTTCAGGAATAATGTACTTATTTTTGGTAAATAAATATGCATGAGGCATATAGGTCCTTCTTGAATTAGTTTAAGTTCTGATGAAAAAAATAATTAAGAGCTGAGGCAAGATTTTTACGCATTAACTCTGCCAATTCAGGAAAATAGCAAATTGGTAGCATTAAGTGTTACTGGACAGGTGCCAGCCTAGAGTGAGTCTGTTTCAGGTTGGCCTGTAGTGTGTGTTCTTGACTGCACGTAGGAAAGATTTCAAAACATAAGCCAAGGTGGTTTTAAGTATGTTTACTCAAGCCAGGGACAGTGAAACAAAGGGAGGACTTAGTTTAGAAGCAGCAGGTGAGAGGCTAGGCAGTGCTCTGCTTTACCACCTAAAAACATTATAGGAAAGGAGTGAGCCAGATCAGGGCTGCTTCTAGCTTGCTGAGAATTCAGAGAAAGGGGACCTTGGAGACAAAATCAGAGGGTAATCTCAGGACAAGTTGTGGCTGCATGCTTCTCCCTGGTTGCAATTTTCATGGGTACCCTTAGAGTTTAGGTGGAAGTGAAAAGTCTATCCCTGGGAAGAGGCATGGATGTACTCTAGAGTGAGCCTGCAGAGCCTTTGTCTTGAGGATTTTTCTCTCTCTGTGGGTGAGAATCTAAGGGGAGGGTTTCCACAGAGTATTCACCAGCTTTCTAGGTGCATATTTAATATAGTGATGCATCACAATGTTCAAATAATGGGATTTGAGATTATTCTTTGGTCTGCTTTATTGTTTTAGTTTATCTTGGGTCTGGTTCTAATGGGGGTTTTGTTATTTGACTACCTGACTTCATCTCTCCCCGGTTTTAGCTGGCATAAATGATTTTAATTGGATCTCTGTTCTCTGTTTTCCCAGACCAGGGTGATATAAGCTATGTATTTTCTAGTTAGGAAGGAGAGGTATAAACTATTTGCTCCCAAGTGTTCTCGGTTGAGGAAGATAAGGTCTTGTGATTCACTGGATGGCTGTAAGTTGCTTAAATTATTTGGCCTTGTTTAATTTTCTTGTGTCAGTTTCCTTATTCCACTTGCTCAAGAATTTTTCTAGCTCCTTACTATCCTGTGACATTAAAGACAAAGAAACTCTAGTAACAAGAGACATCGTTCTTGCATTTTAAAGATCATTGTTGTTACTGAACTCTTTTTTACTAAATGAGTTGTGTATATTTAAGGTGTACAACATAATGTTTTAATATACGTCTATGTTGTGAAATTATTACCACAGTAAAGCTAACATATCCAAAGCCTCACATAGTTAACAGTTGGTGTATGGGTAGTGAAAAAATTAAGATCTACTCTCTTAGCAAATTTTAAGTACTGTATACAATTCAGTATTACTAAGTATACATTACATCATTAGAATGTATTCATCATACATAGCAGAACTTGACCAGCTTGTTATGATTTTGCTCATCCTCATTCCACCTCTGCTAAGCACATTCTAATTTCTGTGTCTGTAAACTCAGGTAAGAATTTCAAGTATGACCATGTCATTGCAAATGACAGATCTTTTTAAGACCAGATAACATTATATGTGTGTGTTTGTGTGTGCATCATCGCTTATTTATTCATCTTTTGACAGACATTAAGGTATTTTTATACTTGGGTATGTCAAATGGAAATGCAGATACTTCTTTTAGATACAGATTGCATTACTTTTGGATATATGCCCAGTAGTGAGATTGCTGTGTTATATGAAGTTCTACTCTTTTGAGAAATCTTTACATTGTTTTCCAAAATGACTATACTGATTTATATTCCCACCCAATATGTACAACATTTTTGTCACATACTTGCCAATATTTGTAGTCTTTTATCTTTATAATAATAACCATCCTAACAGGTATGAGGTAATATATATTTATGGATTTGATTGATATTTCCCTAATAATTAAGGATACTGAGCATCCTTTCATATACCTGTATGTATTTTTTGAAAAATGTCATCCAAGTCCTTTGATTATGTTTTTAATCTTATTATTTGTTTTTTCATACTGAGTCACTTGAATTCTTTACATATTTTGAATATTAACTCCTTATCAATTATATGATCTGTAAATATTTTCTACCAATCTTAGTTTCTTTTCTTCATTTACTTGATTATTTCCTTTGCTGTGAAGATCTTTCCAATTGATATAGTCTCATTTGTTTAATTTTCCTTTTGTTTCAACTTCTGGTACACTTTCCATAAAATCATTGACAAGACCAATATCAAACAGATTGTTTCCTGTTTTCTTCTAGGAATTTTATGATTTCAGATGCTATATGTAAGACTTCAGACTATTTTGAGTTTGCTTTTGTGTATGATATGTCAATGTCACTAGTGTTCCCTTTTCTTCACATTCTCCCATCACTTGTTGTTTATTGATATGTTAATCATGGCTATTCTGACCTGTGTGAAGTAGTAACTCACTGTGGTTTTAATTTGCACCTCTCTGATGGCTAGTAATGCTGAGCAACCTTTCATAGATCCCTGGGCCCTCTGTATGTCCTCCTTGGAGAAGTCTGTTCAGAGACTTAGCCTTTTTTTTTATTGGATTATTTGTCTTCCTGGCTTTGAGTCATATGAGTTCTTTATATATTTTAGAAATTGAACCCCTATCCAAGGTATCATTGACAAATTTGTTTTCCCATACAGTTAGTTCCCTTTTCATTTTGCTGACATTTTCTTTATCTATGCAGAAGCTTTTTTAATTTGATGTAGTCCTATTTGTTTTTTCCCCCTTTATTTCCATTTCCCTAGAGGATTTACTGGGGGAAACATCGCCACATGGAATATCTGCAGTTTTACTGTCTATGTTTTCCTCTAGGAGTTTTATGTTGTCATGGCTTATGTTTAATTCTTTCACATATTTTGGGTTTATCCTGGTGTATGGCATAGGTTGGTGTTCTACATTCATTTGTTTTCATGTTCTATTCCAGCTCTACCAACACCATTTGTTGAAGAGGGTATTTTTGTTACAGAGCAACAAGGGGGGGCCTGGGACAATACACTATTAGCTGAAAGGAACCCCCAGGTTTGTTATGTCTGCCGTCAAAGAAAAAGATGTCTCTCAATGCCAGAGATTCATGAAAAGGAAAGGAAATGTTTATTTAATGCTGTACAGACTTAAAGTAGTGACCTAATATCTTCATCAAAGTCCCAAAGTCCCTTAAAACACCCACAAACACACACAGTCCTTCCTTCCCCCTTTGCCCAGTCTGGGGTACCATATCTCAGGAAAAGAAATAGAAGTCCGAGGCTCAGGCAGCCCCTGGTTCTTCCCAGTAATTCGTGCTCGGCTGGTAGGCCTCCCTCAGTTCCTGGCACCATCAGCTATGTTGCCGGGATCTCTGCTAAAGCCAGGTGGTAGTTCCCCCTTCTAAATCTGTGGGGGTCCCCACTCTGGCAAAGCCGTGAGGTTCTCTCTCCACTGCCCCAGCCTCGTGTTTCTCCTCCTCAATGGCTGTGAGGAGGGGGGGTCACCACTCTGCCAAAGCCAAGTGGCGGTTCTCTGCTAAAGTGCGTGGTGATTCTCTCTTGCAGGGCTGCGGGAGTCCCCACTCTGCTAAAGACTGAGTGGTTCTCTCCCTGCCAGGGTCCCAACCACATGGTTCTCTCCCTTACATGTCCACAGCTGCGTGGCTCTCTCTGCAGTGCCACAGCTGAGTGGTTCTCCCTGCGCAATGGCTGCCCCGTGTCTGGGTTTAAATCCCCACACCAATATTCCTCTGCAGCCCCATTTCTGACTCCTCCTACAATCAGTTACACCTGCCAGTACTCTCAAAGCCTTCCAGCTTTACTGGGATGCCATTGTGAGTCTGGGCAGGGGTGGCCCCATGGCATGGAGCCAATCTTCTCCAAGCTCCCACACAGGGCTGTAACTCGGGGAGTAGCCTCCCAGTTACATCTTGATGGGGAAATTATATATGCAACCAGTTAAAGGTTGTAGACATGTTAAATGAACCTGCCAGAGGTTAGCTGCAAGGCTGTTGCTATGCAAAACAGCTTTCAATGTCCCTGCTCCATATGTCCCTTCCCCCAACCCACACCTGGGCTGGGGGGGGGAGGAGGGGGGACGAGGACATCCTAATATTTCCTGAACACCTTGAGTTCTGGACCCCATTCCAAATCTCTATTTGGGGACCCCCCTCTTGACTGCACCCTGTTACATTTTTACTCCATTTTATGCTTCCATCCCCTTTCTCAAATATTTATTGACCATAGATACATGGGTTTATTTCTAGTCTCTCTATTCTGTTCTGTTCATCTATGTGTCCATTCTTAAGCCAGACACATGATGCAAACCCCGGCTCGTGGGGTCCATGTCATCATGGATGAATATGAGACATTCACATGGATTACCAAATCCAGTGGAGGAAAAGGGACAGCATCACGTTTCTCTCAAGGGGAGCAAAAGCCTTGGCCCTCACTCCAGTGAGCTTTTATTGTCTTACTGAGCACATTACAAGAAGATCCTCATTAACTATGCACAGGCTTGCTTTAGGAGGTTACCTTATACAGAAAACAAAGGAGAGGGTGCTGGTAATCACATCACAGAAAAGGGATATTTGCAAATGAAAAGACTAAAGTAGTTGAACCAGTTACACTCATCCTTGGAAGGTTTAGCATGGATTTTAGGAAGTTGCTTTGCAGTAAATGTCCTCAATTCAGGGTGAGGGAGTTTTAGCAAAAAGCAAGACTCAAACTGGCCTAGGTACATTGCAGGCCTGATTCCCCATGGGAAAACCTATCCATGGGCATGGGTCCTGTGCATCTCCCAGTGGGAGCTGGGCCCATGCCATGCAGAGTGGCCTCCCGCAGTCCCAGACTCTTGATTATAGTGTCCTTGTAATATAGGTTCATATCAGGTGTTGCAATCCCTTCTATTTTATTCTTATTTCTCAAAATTGTTGAGGCTATTTGGGGTCATTTATGACTCCATATACATTTTTGAAGTATTTGTTCTGTATCTGTAAAATATTGGTATATTAATAAAGATTGCATTGAATCTATAAATTGCTTTGGGTAGTGAGGACCTTTGATGATGTTAATTATTCCAATCCATAAACATGGTATATGTTTCCATTTATTTGTGTCTTCCTTAATATCTTTCTTCAGGGTTCTGTGGTTTTCTGAGTACAGGTCTTTTACCTCCTTGGTTAGGTTTAACCAACATCAAGGAAAAAACTGAAAAACAGTCAAATTCATGGAGACTGAATAACATGTTATTAAACAATGAATGAGTTAACAATGAGATCAAGGAAGAAATCAAAAAGTTTCTGGAAACAAATGAAAATAAACACACAATACTCCAAAACTTATGGGACATAACAAAGGCACTCCAGAGAGGGAAGTTCCTAGTGATACAAGCCTACCTAAAAAAGGTAGAAATATTTCAAATAAATAGCCTAACCCTACATTTACAAGAACTGGAGGAACAAAAACAAAGACAGCCCAGAGCAGTAGAAGGAAAGAAATAACCAATATTAGAACAGAATTAAATGAGATAGAGACTAAAAGAACAATTTAAAGGATCAATAAATCCAGGAACTGGTTCTTTGAAAAGGTAAACAAAATCAACAAGCCTTTCACCAGACTCATAAGAAGAAGAAGAAGAAGAAGAAGAAGAAGAAGAAGAAGAAGAAGAAGGAGAAGAAGAAGAAAAGAAAGAAAAAGAGAGACAGAGAGAGGACCCAAATAAATAAAATCAGAAACAAAAAAGGAGAAATTACAAGTGATACCACAGAAATTCAAAGGATTGTAAGAAATTAGTAAGGAAAAATATATGCTAAGAAATTTGAAAACCTGGGTGAAATGGACAGATTTCTAGAAATACATAATCTTCCAAAACTGAATGAAGAAGAAGCAGAAAGCCTGAACAGACTGATAACAGCTAGTGAAATTGAAGCAGTTATCAAAACATGGAAAAGCTTTGGACTGGACGGTTTCACAGGAGATTTTTACAAAACATTTAAGGAAGAGCTAACCACTATCCTTCTCAAACTATTTAATTAAATCTTTTTATTCCATGGTTTTCTGTATTATAATAAATTTAGACTTTAATGTTGTAAACAACTTTTTAAGTATGTTTTAGAAATTATGTTTTAAAGTTAATCTTCTGTCTTTAACATTCATATATAATATTTTATAAGTCAAACAATGCTTAACAATACCTCATGTTTTTTGATACTGTATTTATTCATTACTTAGGTACAGTCAATGAAATATATCTGTAAAACCTCTTTCCTTCACTTTTAAATATTTTCCTTCACTTTAAAACAATAATTTTATCAGTGTTGTTTATGAAATAAGAGAATTCACATAAAGTTTTATAATTATATCCTCAATTACATAGTCTACACTTTAGTTTCACTGTCTTCATACTTCTCCCATATTTAATCTTTGCATTAATTTTGATTAATATTGATAGGGGACTTGAGAGTTGGAAAATTTTACTTTAAGGTAAATAGTTAATAAGCCTAGTAGGTAATGCATATGTTAAAGCTATTGTTTCAGGAACTGCAGATAAGGCCCACCACTCCCGGGAGAAACAGCCAACCTCTTGGGGTACCACTAAAGATTACTGCCTGGGGAACAAGTGGAGGCATCTGGGCCATTGTGTTCTAGGGAGAGACAGATGACCACCTGGGAACAGCTAACTCACCAGGGTGAAAATGTTGCAGTTTTATTAATCTAATTCTCCCTGAATTTCAACTCCCCACCACATACCTTGTATATTTCCTGTCATAAAAAGGCTGGCTTGAAAGAAAATGTAACATGGTCTGTTAGGGTGTGAACCTGCCATCTTCTCTGATCATCGGCCATCTGAATAAAGCTACCATAAAGATTCAATCCGTGTCTCTGCTTATTGGGTTCAGTACTTGACAAGCACAAACAGTGGTGTCTTTTCCTGTTGCAATATAGGATGCAATTTACACTCACAATTTCTTTTTACATAATATGCAAATTGGTATGAGAAGTAGCTATTTGTAGCTATGGCACTTTTATGTCTTATTAAGTTTTTTTTTTTTAATTCTCATGACAAGTTTTACATGGACTAATGGTTGTTAATGGCTTTTAAAAATATAATAAAATTTACCTTACATGAGTTCCTTAAATGATGAAATAGTTTTTTTTTCACTGTGTTAAAAACTTGTGAATATCTTCTGTTCTGAAAACAATATGACGATGTCACAAATATTTTTTTCAGACACTTATACTTCTTAGTTGCTTTAAAATGGACATAATTTAATTTTCAAGTTCTCCTGTTCTGTGTTGCTTATAACATTACAAATATTTCTCAGCCCTAAAGAATAACTCATAATTTAGTGACAATATACTCTACCACAGGTAGCCAACAGGTATATAGTCTTTTGAAATTTTTAATAAATATTTTTTTTCTTTTTTTGTAATTACCAATTGAGTAGAGAGATACATTGATTTATTGTTCCACTTATTTATGCACTCATTTGTTGATTCTCATATGTGCCCTGATCCAGGATGGAGTGTGCAATGATGCATATCAGTATGGCCTTTTAACCAACTAAGCTACCTTCCAGGGCTAAAGATTTTTCATGATAAAGAGGAAAACTGTTTACTACATTCAGTAATAATACATAGGTCAAAGATTGCCATGTAGTATTTTAGTAGTTTAAAATACTTTAATTTGTATCTCAAAGCTCCCTTGAGACTTGCTTTCCCTCCCCTGTCATGTCAGGTCATAGGAAGATGAGACCTTTGAGAAGAAATTAGGTCATGAGGGTAGAACCTTTAAGATGGAACAGTTGGTATTATAAGGAAAAACAAGGAGAAAGTATGCTGCCTCTTTCTCTGTCATGTGAGGTCACAGGAAGAAGATGGTCAATTGCACACTAGAAAGAGGATTCTCACTAGCTCCCAACTAAGCTAGTATCCAATTTGAATTTTCCAGTACCCAATTTTGAACTTTCCAAGTTCCACAACTTTGAAAATTTCTGTTGTTTAAGCCATTCAATTTATTGTAATTTTTAATAGCAGCCTAATCTGATGAAGATGTTTATTAGTAGAAACTGAGTTCCTAATGTATGCTATGCCTACTGTAAGGTGCTAGAGCTAAAATACTAGAGAGGAAAATAAGAACAACCAACCCACCCAACAATTAACCAATTAAAGGAACAAAATACCCAAAAAACAAAAAATATGATCCTTTTTTTATTAAACTTATAACTTTGCAGCAGAAATAAGCACTGGATGAATAATCACACATGCACAAATTTCCAGTGCAGTATGTCTGCCAAAGTGAACATGATAGAAGGGGATGTGATGTGCAGAGATGACCCAGAAGATGCCAATGTGGCCAGGATGCAGAGAAGGGTTCCATGTGGTGCAAAATAAAGCTGTGAGGAATACAGAATTAGAGAATGAGAAGATCCTAAAAGGTTTTACTCCCTGGGAAATATGATCTGATTGACATTTTCACAAATTCTCCTGATGACTTCTCACAGTAGCAATTTTATTTATAATAATTCAGTTCAAAATATTTTATATTTTATTTTTTGATAGTTTGTTCTATCAACAGAAAAAATGCCTTTTAGGATAAGCTATTTTGAAATGTGTAATTTAATTTTTAAATATTTTTGTATTTTTGTTTTTTAATTCTAAGAAATTCTTAGAAATTTTAATTCTTAGAAATTTCATTTCTAAGTTTATTTTATTGTAGTAAATAGCATGCTATGTATAATTTTAATCTTTTGAAGTTTGTTAATATTGGTTCTAAAGCCCTACATATGGCTTATTTGTACATAATTTTCATATGCATTTGACAGTAATTTCTATCTTCTGGTTGTTTCAATATTCTATACCAGAATATTAGGATACACTTGAGAACTGTTGATAACACAGTTGTAGCATAGAACACACACCAGGAGCAGCAGAAGTTCACAGTATGGGTCCTAATTATGCTACTGGGGTTGAAGATTGATTAACTTTAGAAATAGAAAAATTTATGTATCTTTAAAAAATAACTTTTTAATATGTAGTTTTCTTAGTCAAGAATCTATTATTTTAAAATATCCTCATTCTCTTGAAGATGAATTTTATATAGTTAACTACTAATTTTATCAAGCAACTAGTACATTAGACTTATTTAATCTCGCTTATCTTATATAGGTTTTTTGCTATATCCTTCATCTCTGTCTCATGTAGGCCCTCTTCACTATTCTTAGTCATTGCTTGTTACCACAGTCATCTCATGATAGCATCTATATGACTTCTGCAGTTTGAAGAGTTATACTGACATGTACAAATTTAAGTGAAGCAATTTACTCTATGCTAATTGTAGTATCATTGCAATTGACAATACCTTTTTCTTTTAATATTCAAAGCAAGTAACTAGTGCAAATTGTTTTTTTCCCAAAGAAATAGGAAGAAGCAAAAACTACTATTTACATTTTTCACAGACAATTAAAAAGAACTAAGATACAAACAAACCAAAATTTTCTTTTAACATACGAATAGAGTATTTAAAATATTGTGCTGGGCCCCCTACTATCAAATGTCTTTGTAAGTTTAACATGATTGATGTTTTGATATGTTGTATTTTATAATTAGATTTTTTTTATTCATTGAAATAGTCACCATTGCAATCCTCATGTAATAGTAAAAATATACTCATTTACTTAGGTATTTGTTTAGTACTCACTATGTACAAAACATTATAATAAACACAAAATCATTAACATTTTTCCTGATTTTCAACCAGGGACAATATATTATATGTAAATACAATGTTAATTGCAATGCTAGATGAGTTTTTAAAAAGGCAGTAATACTTTAACTTTTTGTTAGTTACCCAGTACCATGTTACAAAGTATCACCAAACTTAGAATTGTAAAACAACAAACATTTATTATTCCCTAGTTTATTTACATGTAAAGTTCAATGGTAACTTAGATTATTTTTTCGAACTCAGTGTGTCTTATAGTTTGTGACTAAGTAGTAGACCGAGACTGCAGTTATCTGAAAGTTTGAATAGAGCTGAAGTAGCCTTGGGCAGGATTCTTACTACATGGTTTTTGGCTCCTTGTCTCAGTTCCTTATCCATTATGATTGGAAAGCTTCAATTCCTTATCAAGTGGACCTTCATAAGGATGCCTTGGATTCCCTTTAACGAGGAAGGTGACTTCTCCCTGAGTGAGTATTGTATAATAGAAATACCTCTCAAGACTTAGCCTTAGAAGTCACATATCATCATTTCTGACATAATTTATTGCTCACAGATATGATCCCTGAAACACAGGGAAGAGGGAATAATGCAAGAGCATGAAAATCAGGAAGTGAAGTCATTGAGAACCATCTTGATGCCTGTCTTCTATAGGGTTAAACATTCTTACATGCAAATATGACTTTCAACAACCTAAACCAAATAATTCTGTGACTTTCCATCAGTAAATGATACAATCTAAATTATTTTGCAAAATATAAAAGGCTATTGATTGAGATCCTTTAATTATCAATGGGGTCTTTTACCCTATTGATGATAACACAAGTCTCTACTTTATAATCTCTTTATTTTCTTGCATATGATAATGCTGCTGATGATAATGTTATATTTTTCATACAACTTAATTATGGCATTTTTATCTTAAAATCTGATGTAATTACTTTATCTACATTAACTAATTTACTCTTCAAAATATCTTCATGAGATTTGCACTATTATGAAAGGTGAAGGGGAAAAAAAACACTGGTTCACGTAACCAGTAAGTAATAGAAGCAAATTAAGAAGGTTAAAATAATTAAATTTATATTTAGTTGCTTGCAGTTTTACTCAACTAATTATAGTGATCATATTGTACCAACTATTCTGTCTTATTCACAATACACTCATTATTTTGGAGATGATGTGAATTTCTCTGCACTTGGAGATTTCTAACAACTTAGAAATTTCTGTTCACTTATCTATCATAGTTTAACTTAAACCGTTTTTCTCTTATACCCAAATGCAGACATTTGTTCTCTTTGTATTAGGTATCTCTGTATTTCATGCATATCCAATTATTTGACGGGATTTTTTTTTTTACATATAGGCTTTGCTAAAAGATTGTTATTGAAGGCAGTGACTGAGCTGATTTTAAAAGATTGGTAATGAAAGGATCGAGATATAAAACTACAGCACATATACAGAAACAAGACAGTATCTGAAATGATCATACTACTAATAGCTAACATGTTTTGAATGCCTAAAAGTAAAAGGCATAGTTTCAAGCAACTTTAAGTATATCACAGGATTTACCTTATAATTCCATATAGTCTAAGCTGTCATTGTCTCTATTTTACATAGGACAAAAATGAGACATACATACAATAATCTAAAACCAGGATGGCAATTCAAAATCTATACCCTTAGATCAGTTATTTGATAAGTTTTATTAGGATTCTGACCTAGATTTCATTCAATAGATGATAAGAGGCCAGGGGAGATTTTAACATGGGAATGAATATGCTAATAATATCATATGAAATTATTATTTTTCCGTAGATAATTGACTGAGTTATAGACAGTCTGGAAGCAAGGAGAAGATGCAGTTTATAAATCATAAACACCTCATAATATTCTAACATAGGGAAAAACATTTAAATTCTATGATTTTCAATGGACTTTTACTGCACATTTTTATGAATCATAAAGCACACAATAAAGATAAAAGACTGAATTATAAAATAATAATCTTAGTTTCTATAGGCCAAACCAGTTGAAAAGTTGAGACCCAGGTCTTGCTTGAGACTGTATGACAACTTTAATGGCAAAGCCTACATAAGGAGAACTCGAATCTAACAGTCCTTTTTGTTCTCGTTAAAACCTAGTTAGTCATTAGTAAGAAATTTCTTGCTACAGAAAGAGAAGTTTAACTTCCAGATCTATGAAAATGTGAAATAATTAAAATAAGTTGATGTTTGAAATAAATCTCTGGTGCATAATTAGTACCAGGTCAACTTATTTACCACTCTTCAGACTGAAAAATAAGTGTCAGTAGGTATTAGATATACCTTCAAGGGTTTTCATTTGTTTTTGTTTTTATATAATATTGTTTTTATAAATTTTAAAATTCTTTACAATTTATTATTATTATTGCTATACTTTCCAGGATAGAGAAGAAAATTTTGTGTTTCATTTATTTAAGTATAAAAATGTTTCATATACCTATACTAAAATAACAATACAGTATCAGATAAGAAATATCTGAATAATTTTCTAACATATATTCTAGCAACACAGTTATTATAATAATGAATCTTCTGGGAAAAAACTCAAATCCCAAGTGTAGACAAGATTAAATCTGATTCCTCTGCTCTCACGTTGCAGAAAATGAAAGTTACCCATGATATTTGAACTCCCATGTTCTCTCTCATTTCTAAGTTATGCGCTAGTAATACTATAAAACCTATGCCATAAAAGTAAGACTTTTATAAGATTTGTGTACTTTGCTAGTGATCCTTTCACCTTTCAGACTCTTTCAAATTTGCTTCATATCAATTTTGACACAAAATCATTATGGGATAAACTTGGTTCATGGGAAGTTAACAGGCGGTCTGTGTTAAGTGTCCCCGCACAGTGGACTACTAATACCACCATGACTTGTTGCAACTCTGAAATCAAAGGTTGAGTCTGAATAGAGATGAAATTCTATTACATAATGTTGATGGAAAATCCAGAAGTCCTAGCTGGAAGGAATATCTTCTTCATTAAAGTTCTCACAGTAATTTACCTGTCCAGCTTCTATGATGCTTTCCACTTTCCACCTTGCATTTCTCTTACTCAAAAACTTATTTTTTACAAAAAAACCTCTTGAGAACAGAATTTTTGTCTTATTTGACTTTGCATTTCACTGAGAACATAGAATAATAGATAAAAATATTTAAAGATATTTGTTAAACTCGATCAAATTTTGATAAATACATGTGAAATAAAATTTTGCCATTATAGACATGCAAAAGATAATTTCAGTATATGTTTTGCCTTTTGCTTAAAACAAAATTGTTTTACAAGTTGAATAAGTCAGGGTCAATGAGAGAAACAGAATCATAGGAGATATATATTAAAATATGCATTTCAGGGGATTTGTTTATACAAATGTTGGAGTAGGCATGGTAAATCCAGAATTGGTAGACTAGGATGTGAGGAATCACAGGCTGGGACTCTCAGACTACAGCTGAAACTCCCATCCACAGGTGGAATTTCTTCTTCTTCAGGGAAACCTCAGTTCTGCTTTTAAGGCTTTTCAACTAATCAAAACAGGACCATACAGATTATCTACGATAATCTCCCTTTAAGTCAACAGCCTATGAACTTTAATCACATCAACCAAATACCTTCACAGCAAAACCTAGATTAGTCTTTGACTGAGTAACTGGAGATTATAGTTTAGCCAAGTTCCTAAATAACAAAGGTTGAGAAATTGATGGTGCTGTTCATATCAAATAGTACACACTGATTAAGAAATATAAACCAGTTTTGACGGATAAACATGAACAGAATGTTGAATCATATTTAGCATAATCCAGTGAATCCTCCACCCAAGATATTGTCTCAGGTTAGCTGAACTCCAAATTAAAGTTTCATTTCTCCAGATGCAAAATCTGCCTAACACTTTTGTCACCAACTTCAGGTGGAGGGGTCCATAGGGCCACCCTCATTTTGGAATGCCTTATTGTAGAGATCTGTTTTTCTCTTAAGCACATAAGTCTGCAACCTATTTCCCAATTGATTTCCCCTCCTGTGATATTCTGCTGGAAGCTCCTAATTATGTCCTGAGACTACCTGGACATGTAAACGGTCAAACTTTACCTGATGTCTCAGGGTGTCTACAAGTTTTGTTTTGAAACTTCCGTGACAAATTTTCAACCAAGCAATAACATTCCTATTTTTCAGTAAGGAGATAACTTTTGAATTAACTGATTTGTTTCTGAAGCTTTGCAAATTGTCTTCTGACTATGGACTTATTACTGTCCTTAAACATTTTGATTTTTTTCAGCCTTGGCTACCTTTAAACAGGATCAAGTGAATACAAATCATGTAATATGTTTCTATTAGTAATTGAGAAGATCATTTTAATAGAAGAAAACAAGTTTGAATGGAAGTTGAGCAAGAGTGCTATTTCTTTTTCTTCCATTAATGAAATAGATAGGTCTTTCACAATAATCATCGGACCCTGAAATGATCAATTCCGTACTATTCCCATTCACCTTTGAGATCTAGTGATGTTACTGGACAGGCACAGGCCAGGAGTTGTCTGCCACAGGCCAGCCTGTAGCATATGGGTTGTTGAATTCCTGCAGGGAAGATTTCGCAACACCAGTCCAGGTGATTTTGATAGTATGTATATTGAGGTTGGGGGTGGGGAAACAAAGGAAGAAGGGCTTAGGGTGAAACAAATAAGAGGAGAGAGCCTCGGTGGTGCTCTCATTTGGTTCACTAGAGAAGTTACAGGAAAGGAGAGAGCAAAGTCAGGGCTGCTTTTTCCTCATTGGGAAGTCAGAGAAAAAGGGAGCCTTGGAGACAAGATCAGCGTGTAAGCGCAGGTTGAGCTGCTGCTGTCCACTGCTTCCCTGTCTGCAAGACTCCTGGAGACTCAGAATTTAAGAGGTGATAAAGAGTTCATGCCCAGGAAGGGGCATAGGAGTGTTCTAGAGCTAGCCAGTACTGAGTCTTTGTCCTGAAGGCTTTTTATCTTGTCTCTGTGGGTGAGAATCTTAGGGGAGGGTTTCAGTAGCATATTTGACTTTACAGTTGTATTTATAATATACCGATATGTCAAAATGGGGGGGGGATGGAACTGAGAATATTCTTTGCTCCACTACACTATTTTACTTTTATGGTGAGCCTGTCTGGCTTTTAATGGGGTCTTTGTTATTTGTTCCCCCAACTTCATTTGCCCTTAGGTTTAGCTGGCACAAATAGCATTAATTGAGTCTCTGTTTTATGATCTCCCAAACTAGGAGTTTTAAGCTTTGTATTCTTTGTTTAGGGAGGAGAGTTATAAACCATTCACTCTCCAATGGCCTTGGCTAGAAAAGATAAGTGCGTGTGATTTACCAGCTGGCTGTAAGTTGCTCAAACTGTTTGGCATTGTTTAATTTTTTCTATTCCACTTGTCCAGGAATTTTCCTAGCTTCTTACTGTACTGCCTCAGTCACTCAAACTCAGGCATAAGATGAAAATTATTCAATATTAAAGATGTTGTAACGCCGATGTACTTAGAAAATGATGGGCCAAAGAATAATTATTCTCTGTGCTACTTTCTGTGGAAACTCAGAGATAGTAAACAACACATTTCTTTGACTTTATTCGGTCTTTTCATAAGACTTTAAAAAATTCCATGTACCACAAAAGGTTATCACCTTAGATGGAAAGTCATAGCATTTGAAAACCTTTCTAAATATTCTGGGTATGACGTTTGCCTAACCTTGCATAATCGACATTTTCCTCTTTGACCCTAGTGGGAAATTGTGTTTTCTGCCTCTAGACATTGATGTACCTAGAACTAATATTCTTTGTCAATGAAGGAAATGTACTGTTGGTGATCTGTGTTTTTAAACATGGACAGCATTAAAAATGCAATCTTTGCCAAACATAATGTGACTTTATTTCAGGATTGAGGAGAAAAGACAGAAATACAAGGAATAACAAGTGACATTGCTTATGGAATATAACATATGTTTTCATCTTAAAAAAGTATCAATTACTTATATTTAACCAAACTATGCAATGTATAACCAAAACTACAATAAGAAAGGAAAAATATGTCCATATTAAAACAGTGTGTTGTTAGGGAACACAAGGTAAGTTTAGGGCAAAAGTGTACATGTCCCAGCTTTTAAAGACAAACAAAACTTTTCTGCTGTTTCTACAGTGCCAGTTTGAAGATCTTTCATCCCATTTAACTCTAGCCAAAGGATATAAGTCTGGAGCCCACCATTTAATAACCTCTATTAACAACAATAAAATTAGAAGTGGAAAGTAAACTGTATTATGTTATTGCTACTGTTGTAGAAAAGGAAGTCAATGTTCCTAATTATAGGGTTCTGTTAAATAGCAAATGGAAAGTTTTATAAAAGCATCCATCTTATTTTCTATTTCACTGTGAATAAGTGTAATCTACTGATGTTTGCTATTGTGCAATTGCTGTTATATTGTTCACCAGGGCTTGCATTTTCATATTATTAATGATGCCTTTCAGTAAATAGAAACCTAATGTGCTCATTATATTTTAGTGTTGTTCACACTTTTTGTGTACTCTTGAAGGAAACTATACCTACCCCAAGTTTACAAAGAGTTTATCCTAGGTATTTTAGAGTTTTAACACACACATGTGGATATTTTATCAAGTTTTAGTTAAGTGCTCTTCATACCCTTTGTTAATGGTCAAGATGTATTTTTTTCCATTAATAATTTTAATTGTTTCAGTACAATTTGTTGAAAAGACATTTCTTCCCTTACTGAATTACTTAGTAACTTTGTTAGTCAATTGATTATATATGCAGAGGTCTGGTTTTAGGTTCTGTTGTTTCATTGATCCATATATCTGCCTTTATTTTAAAGTAAACCTTGAAACTCAGTCTCTTTCATCAATATTTTGGCTGTTATAGGTTATTTAACTTTGTTGAAAATTCCTCAAATATCTTTTAATCAGTTATCAATTTCTATAAGTTACTGGTGAAATTTCATTGGGACTGTAGAATCAACATTATGAAGTTTAAAATATCAATATCTTATTTATACTGAGTCTACTAACTTTGAAAATTATGTATCTCTATGTAGGACTCTAGTAATTTCTGAAATTTGTAGTTTAAGTATTCAGTCCTTTAACACATTTTTCAATGTATCCTTAATATTAAATATTAATGCTTAGAACTGCATGTTCCAAGCATTTATTGTGTGTATATATGTATATGTACATAGGTGTAAATATATTTATATGTATGTATATATACATATATAGAAAAATTTAATTAATTTAGATGAATTGGCCTTATATCTTGTGATCAATGTTAATCTAATATATTATATCATGTAATTTTTAAAAGACTTTTTGAATTTTGTGTACACATACTCATAGGACCTGGAAATTAAAACTTGTTTACCTCCTTATTTCCAATCTGTATGCATTTTATCACCTATTTTTGTTTTGTGGCACTGGCAAGGAATTTTATGAAATGTTGAATGGAAGTGAAGAGAGTGAAAAATCCGTGTCTTAACCACTATTTTAAAGGAATGTTTAAGTCATTTTCTTTCAAGCTGATAAATAGAAGGAATAGGCATGTCCCAAAATTCGTACATTAGAAAGAGAAAGATTTTTTATTGGGTTGTGCTTTCAACATCATATCTGAGAACTTTTGCTTAATTCAATCTGAAGAAGATATTCTCCTGTTTTCTTCCAAAAGTTTTATATTTCTAATGTTTACATTTAGGTCTGTGATATTTTTTGCATTAATTTTTATATATAGTAAGAAGTGTTTAAAGTATTTTATGTATGTAGATAGATAATTATTTCACATACTTGTTTCAAAGTCTACTTTTTTCCCACTATTTTTCTTAGTAACTTTATAAAAAATAAGTTGATTATGTTATGAGGATATATTTCTGGAATCTCAGTTCTGTTCCATACACCATTATGTCTATCCTTAAACCGGTACCATGCAGTGTTGATTATTGTAGATTTATACTTTATAGTAAGTTTTAAAATCAAGGGGAATAAGCTTTTCAATTTTGTCTGAAAAATATCCTGCTGAGATTTTGATAGAGATTTTATTGAACATATAGCTCAATTTGGGGAGAATTGCCATCTTAACAATCTTGAGTTTTCTACACCATCCATGTGAAATATCTCTCCATTTATTAAGATTTTTAAGCTCTTTCAGTAATATTTTGTAGTTTTCAGTATATGAGTCTTGTACTTTTGTGAATTTCATTCTTGTTTTACTCTTTTTAATGCTTTAAGGATGAAATTGATTTTTAAGTTCACTTCCAGATTTTTATTACTAGTCAGTTTCTCTCTGTGTATGTGTATGCATATCTATAAAAATAAATAAATAATCTATATTGATCTTTTATACAATGACATTACTAAATTAGCTTAGTAGTTCTAAGTAGGGACTTTCTTGGGATTTGCTTCAGTAGAATCAATTGTGTATAAATAATGACATTTTTTACTTATTTCTTCCCAATATATACCTTTTAAGTCTTCCTTTTTTAATTTATTTTTTTCACTCCTTGCTTTTCCTACTGATTCCACTGCCTATAACCTCCTGCACAATATTGAAGAAAAGCAACAAAAGCAGACATCCTTGAACCTTTTCTTATTTTAGGGGTCATGCATTCAGTCTACCTTTAAGTGTGATGTCACCTGTAGAATCTTCATAGATATCTATTGTAAAATTGAGAAAGATCTGTTGAATTTCCAGTTTGTTGAATCAGTTCATTGAGTGCTTTTTCTTAGAGTAGTTTTAGGTTCAATGCAAAATTGAGGGGAAAGTACAGAGATTTTTCTTTACCACTCCCCCACATCAACTAGCACACATCATAGCTTTCCCAATATCAACATTCTTCACCAAAATAGTACATTTGTACAACTGATGAACATCATTATCACCTGGAGTCCAGTTTATATTATGGTTTACTCTTGGTGTTATATATATTTATAGGTTTGAACAAATCTATAGTGACATGTACTCATTGTTATAATGTCATGCAGAGCAGTTTCAGTGCCCTCAGAAACCTTGGGCTTCAAAAACCAGTGTACATAAGACAATGATACTTCAGTACTATTCAAAGCAGGCACCTTGGGACATCTCACTGTTCTCCCAATCACCATCAGCTGCCCCATTATATTTTCCTGAATCTTATCAACAGTCTGAAATCTCTTCTCTTTCAAAGGTGTTTTTAGTTATGAGAATAACTGAAGTCACAGAGCACCAAATCTGGATGGTAGAAGGGCTGAGTCACCTGCATGATTTGATGTTTTGCCAAGAAGTTCTGCTCAAGGTGTGATGCATGAGCAGGTACATTGTCAGTGATGAAACTGCCAATCACCAGGTGCCCAGAGCTACTGCTCTGAATCACACAAATCATTTGACACATGCACATTCCCAGCCTCTCTCCTTAACTGCCAGGTACATCAATGTCATGCAAACTCTTTTCATTATATTAACAATGACTGGAATTTTTCCACACAGAGCTCATTGTATACCAACCGTGGATTCCATTGACAAATAATATTTGGTCATGTTGTATAATAAGGTTCACAGGTTGCTAAATTTGTTTTGATACTACTGTGTTAAATTTTTCTAAATCTATAATCATGATTAATATTAATCTGTGTTTTTTGTTATTGTTATATTTTTTTGTTTTTCTTTGCATTTCTTTGTCTGACATTGGTCTCAGGGTAATATCTGTCTGCTAAAAGGTGTTGAAAAAGTGATTCATCCTTCTCTTTTTTCTCTGTTGTTATTATTTGTATTTGAAATATCTGATATGCAGGCATACCTCATATTACTACAATTTTCTTTATTGTGTTTCATAAGTGTTGTGTTTTTTAAAAATAGAAGGCAAAGCCCATAGCCAGTAGAAAGATCATGACTCACATTTTTGTAATGCTCACTTTATTACGGTGGACTGGAACAAAATCCAAAATATTTTTAAAGTATGCCTGTAATTGATGCATTAACTCATCTGGCCTAGACTTCTTTCTGGATAATTTTCTAATTATTATTGCCTGTTACAATTTGTCATGGGTCTATTTATTTTTGTATTTGTTATCTAGTCAGGTTTAGCCATTTGTATCTCTTTATGACCCTGTCCATTTCATTTTTCTAATTTGTTAGCATGTAGTTTTCTTAATGTTCCCTTATAATCCTTTTAGTTTCTGTAAATTAAAATGTCCTCTTTCTAGTTTCTTATTTTCTTTACTCTCTGTTTTCTTTTTAAGTCCAATTATAAGTGAATCAATATTTTTCAAAAAATCATCTTTTGGTTTCACTTATTTTTCTGTTTATTTATATATCATTGATTTCTACATGGTCCTTATATCTCTTTTTTTATGAATCATTTGGGTGCAATTTGCTTTATTTGTCAGTTTTTGAATTGGAATATTTGTTTTTATAAGTTTAGATGTTTCCTCAATATCAAAGACGTGTTGAAAATTAAAATTTCCCTCTCAGCACTGTTTGAGCTGAATTCCACAAATCCCGATATACAATGTTTTCATTTTCCTTTAGTTTTAAAATATTTCTGTCATTTTCCTCTGTTCTTTTGTTTTCTTGACCCATAGGTTACTTAGAAGTGTTATCTCCAAAAATGAGAGTGCATTTCCTAACCCCATTATATTCTATTTTGATTCTGTGTTGATCAGAAAACTTATTTTATATGATTACTAAGATTTGTTTTATAGCAGTGTTTGTATTTTTATTTGGAGAATGTTCCATACACATTTAAAAATGTTTATTACATACTGTTTGGAGGAGTGTTCTATTGATATGTTAGATTCAGTTGATCAGTTGTGTTGAGCAAATATCCCACATCCTTGTTTATTTTCTGACAAACTGATGTGTTCATTATTGTGTCAGCTATTAATGGCTCCAACTGTTATTGTTGAATTATCTATTTTCCCTTAGGGTTTTTTAGTGCATGCTTCATATAAAATCTGGGGCTATGTTATCATGTACATAATTGCTTATAGTTTTTACTTCTTGTTTTAAACACATGAGGTAGTATCTCATTGTAGTTTTTTAAGAAAAGTTATTTACCTATTTTTATTATTTTAATATTTTATAGTTTATAATATTTAAGTTGTCACAATGATTTCCTCTATGCCCCCCTCCCAAAAGTCTACCCCACAGTACCACAGTCAATACCCACAACTTTGTTCATAACCATGGGTCTTTTCTAATCCCTTCACCTTCCTTCAGCCTGTCTCAACTTCCTCTCACTTCAGCTATCAGTCCATTCCCTGTTTCTGTGCCTGTGATTCTGTTTGGCTAGTTAGTTTATTTGTTCATTATATTTCAGATATAAGTGAGATAACATGGTATTTTTCTTTAATCGATTGGCTTATGTAACTTAGCATAGTAGTCTCCTGTTCCAACCATGCTGTCACAAAAAGTAGGAATTCCTTCTTTTGAACTGTTGCATAGTGTTCCCTTGTGTGTATGCACCACAGATCTTTTAATCCACTCATCTACTGATGGCCACTTAAATCATGGCTATTATACATAACTCTGTTATGAACATAGGGGTGCATATATTCTTTTGAATTAATATTTTGGGATTCTTTGAATTTATTCCTAGAAGTAGAACTGCTAGGTTAAAAGCCAGTTCCATTTTTAATTTTTTGAGGAAATTCCACAGGGTTTTTCATGTGGGTTACATTGGTTTGCATTCCTACTAACAATGCACTAGAATTCCCTTTTCTCCACATCCTCATCAGCACTTGTTTGTTGATTTATTGATGTTAGGTATTTTGGCAGGTGTGAGGTAAAATCTCATTGTGTTTTTAATTTGTAACTCTCTGATGGCTAGTGATGTTGAGCATGCTTTCACATGTCTATGGATAATCTGTATGTCCTCCTTGAAGAACTGTTGATTCAGGTCCTTCATTCATTTTTTAATTGGATATTTTGTCTTCCTGCTGATGAATTATATAAGTTCAAAACTTAATCCCTTAACAGATGAATCATTGACAAATACATTTCCCTATAGTCTGTATACACTTTTCATTTTGTGGGTGGTTTCCTTTATGGTGCAGAAGTTTTTAAGCTTGATGTAGTCCCATTTGTTTATTATTTATTTTGCTCCTCTTTCCATAGAATGAGTATTGGCAAAATATTGCTTTGAGAGGTGTCTGAGATTTCTCTGCCTATATTTTCTTCTAAATTTGTATGATTTCATGACTTATATTTATTTATATCTTTTATTTATTTTGAACTTTTGTTTATTTTGAGCTTTTGTGTGTGTGTGGTATAAGTTGGTGGCCTTGTTTCCTTTTTTGCATATGCCTGTTTAATTTTCTCAAGACCATTTATTAAAGAGAGAGAGTTTACCCCATTGTAAGTCTTTGCCTCCTTTGTCAAATATTAATTGACCATAAGGTATGGGTTTATTTCTGGGATCTGTGTTCTGTTCCAATGATTCATAAATCTTTTCTTATGCGAGGCTGTTTTGATTACAGTGGCTTGGTGATATAGTTTGATATCAGATATTGTGATACTTCCAATTTTGCCCTTTGTTCTCAAGCTTACTGAGGTTATTTGGCTTTTTCTGGTTCCACATACATTTTTGGCATATTAGGTCTACATCTCTGAAATCTGCTATTTTAATAGGACTTGCTTTGAATCTATAGGCTGATTTAGGTAGTATGGATATTTTAATGATGTTAATTCTTCCAATCCATGAATGTGATATATGTTTTCACTTATTTTTACTTCTTCAACTTCTTTCTTTGACATCCTATGGTTTTCTGAGCACAGGTCTTTTACCTCAGTGGTTAAATTTATTCATACTTACCTTATTTTTCTGTTGCAATTGTTAATGGGATTTTGTTCTTAGTTTCTCATGGCTTGCTGTTGAGGTATAAAAATGCCACTGATTTCTTTTTAATGTATTTTTAAAATAATCTTGTAATCTTATTTTTAATTATATTTTATCATGTATGCTATTACATTTGTCCCAACCTTTCCCACTTTGCCACCCTCCAGAAAGGCCCCCCACTCTCTCAGGAAGTCCCCACACTGTCATCCATCTCCATGGGTTACACATATGTGTTCTTTGGCTACTCTATTCCCTATGCTATATTTTACAACCCAATGACTATTTTATAGCTCTTAGTTTGTACTTCTTAATCCCTTCGCCCAAACCCCCTTCAATCAGGCAACCATTAAAACATTCTCTGTATCTATGATTCTCTTTCTGTTCTGCACATTAGTTTATTTTGATTTTTAGATTCAATTGTTGATAGATATATCTTTGTTGGCATTTTAACATTCATACTTTTGACTTTCTTAAAGAAGATCTTTAACATTTCATATAATACTGGTTTGAAGGTGATGAACTCCTTCATCTTTCTCTGGCTCTGGAAGCTTTCTAATTGTCCTTTGATTCTAAATGATACCTTTGCTGAGTAGAATGATCTTTGTTGCAGGCTTTTGCTTTTCATCACTTTGATTATTTCTTGCCACTTCCTTATGGCCTGCAAAGTTACTTTTGAGAAATCAGCTGACAATTTTATGAGGGCTCTCTTGTAGGTAACTAACTGTTTTTCTCTTGCTGCGTTTAAGATCCTCTCCTTGTATTTAACCTTTAGCATTTTAATTATATGTGTTTGTTCTGGCCTCCTTCAGTTTGTCTGGTTTGGGATCCTCTGCACTTCTGGGACTTGCATGTCTATTTCCTTTCCCAAGTTAGGGAAGTTTTCTTTCATTTTTCAAATAGGATTCAAGTTTCTTCCTCTCTCTCTTCTTTGTCTAGTATCCCCATCAGGTAAATATTGGTACACTTGAAGTTTTCTTAGAGGCTCCTTACACTATCCTCACTTTATTTTTGGATTCTTTTTTTTTCTCTCTCTTCTGATTGGTTCATTTTTGCTCCCCTATATTCTAAATCACTGACTTAATTCTCAACTTCCCAACTTTACTGTTGATTCCCTGTAAATTATTCTTTATTTCAATTGATGCATTTTCATTTCTGACTACATCTTTTTTATGTTGTTGAGGTATTCACTAAATTCACTCAGCATCATTATAACTAGTGTTTTGAATTCTGCGTCTAATAGATTTCTTGTCTGCATTTTGTTTAGTTATTTTTCTGGAGTTTTGTTCTGTTCTTTCATTTCAGCCATGTTTCTTTGTCTTATTATATCACCTCTTTGTGTTTGTTTCTATGCATTAGTAGAGCTGCTACATCTCCCAGTTTTGGTAGAGTGACCTAACGTAGTAGGTGCCCTGTGGGGTTCAATGGCATAACCTCTTCTATTCTCCAAGCTGGGCACTCACAATATGCTTTGTGTGGGCTGTGTATATTCTCTTTTTGTAGTTGATCCTTGATTGCTGTGGTATGTCCAAGGTCAGCCACTGCCTGTGTTCTGTTTGGGATCATTTAGCATAAGCTACAAAGAGTTCTGCAAATGGCTGGTACTTGTACTGAAGTTGGAAGTGCCCAGGCTAGACCAAGCTGTGAACCAAAGCCCGCTGCTTCTAGTGCTATGCCTGGGCAACTTAGCAAAAGGTATAGGGCTCTCTGAAACCAGACAACACTTGTTTGAGAGAATTTAGGAAAATGTGAATCATGGGTCAGGAGAAGCCATTCATATGGAAAAGCCACTGGAAACAGCATGGGTTGGCCAAAAAGCTGGATGCCACAGGGTCTTCAGGAGTCACCAGAGTGCAGCAGTTTGAGCCAGGTGGATGGAGTTTCAGATATGGTACTTGCTTGCTGGCTCTGTGGCTCTGTGGAGGAAAGGCTCAAAAAAAAAAAAAAAAAAGAAAAAGAAAAAGAAAAAGAAAAATGGCCTCTGCTGGCACTTCTGTTTGGGAGAAAGTCCTCCCAGCTCTCACACTGATGCCAATTAAGTTCCTCCTCATATATCTCTGGTGTTTTTCAGACTGCTGGCCCCATGCTGGAGTTCAGAGGGAATAAATCTAAGTAAGTCTTTGTGGGGGCCCTTTAAGTGGAACTGCCTGGGAATCCAGAGTTTCTGTCTTCCACAGGCTCAGTCCCCACAGGTTTTAATAGCCAGAAGTTATGGCAATTTCTCTTCCTGGCACTGAAACCTTGGACTGGGGGTTCTGGTGTGAGACTGGAACTCCTCTCTCCTGATTTATCTTTCCTGATTTTTAACTACCACTTGTGTTTGTGGGACCAGCCCATTCCACATCTCCATCTGTCAAACCAGTTTGAATTTGGTTTCTTCTCTCTTTTAGTAGTTGTAGGACTTCCATTCATCTCAATTTCTGATGATTAAGGTTGATGGTTGTTCTATTGTTTAGTTGTAATTGTGATGTGGTTTGACAAAGAGGTGAGCCATATTTACCAATGCCACAACTTTGATTTTAGTTGCCAATGATTTCTGAATATTGATTTTGTATCCTGCTAGATTGCCAAATTCACTTTCTAGATATAATAGTTTTTTTTATGGAGTCTTTAGAATTTTTTTTTTTATGTACAATTTGATGTCATTGCAAATAATGAACGTTCTATTTCTTCCATTCCAATTTGGATGTCTTTTATTTCTTTTTCTTGACTAATTACTGTGGTTAGAACTTCCCATACTATGTTGGATAGGAGTGGTGAAGTGACATCCCTGTCTTGGTCTCAATCTCAATGCTTAAAATGTTTTGCCAGTAGAGTATGGTGTTCTCCATAAGTTTTGCATATTTGACCTTTAATATTTTGAGTATGAATGCTCTACTCCCACTTTGCTGTGAGTTTTTATCACAAATAAGTTCTGGATTTTATCTAATTATTCATCTGCAACTATTAATATGATAATGAGATTTTATTTTTTCATTTTATTTGTATCATAGTTATTGATTTATGCCTATTATACCAACCATGCAGTCCTGGGATAAATTCCACTTGATCAGGATTATGATATTTTTAATGTATTGCTGGATCCTGTTTGTTTATATTTAGTAGAGGGTTTTTACATCAATGTTCATCATGGATGTTACTCAATAATTTTCTTTCTTTCTTGTGTCTTTACCTGGCTTTGGAATTAGGATAATGCTGGCCTCATAAAAGGTACTTGAGAGTCCTCTCTGCTTTTGAATTTTTTGAAATACTTTGAGGATAGTTGTAAGTTCTTCTTTAAGTATTTGGTAAATTTTGCATGTGAAGCCATCTGATCTAGGACTTTGGTTTGCTGGGAGATTTTTGATTACTGCTTCAATTTCCTTAGTTGTAACTATTCCCGTTTTCTGATTCTTTCTGATTTAGTTTTGGGTGACTGTATGTTTCTAGGAATTTAAACCTGTTACTGAGGTTGTCCAGTCTGTTGGCTTACAGTTATTCATAGTATTGTTTTACAAATATTTGCTTTCTGTTATGTCACTTGTTACTTCCTTTTTATTTCTGATTGTATTTATTTGGGTCGCCTCACTTTTTTCTTGATGAGTCTGTTTAAAGTTTTGTCAATCTTGTTTATGCTTTCAAAGAACCAACTCTTTAAGCAAATTTATTGATTATGGAGAGAGGGGAAGGGAAGAGAGGAAAAGAAACATCATTGTGAAAGAGAAGCTTCAATCAGTTGTCTCTCATATGCACACTGACCTAATGGGAATTGAACCTGTGACCTTTAGTTTATGGGACTATACTCCAACTAACTGAGCTGCACTGGCCAAAGGAGCACAAACATTTGGTTGAATTGCTTTTTTGCTTTTGTGTTTTTTTGTTTTTGTTTTTAGTGTTTATGTTCATTTGACTCTTATATTTATTATTTTTTTTACTTACTTGGGCTTTGTTTTGTTATTTGTAGTTCTTTTAGGTGTAGGGTTAGATTGTTTATTTGAGAATTTTCTTAGTTCCTGAGGGAGTTTTGTAATGCTATAAACTTAACTCTCAAGATTGTTTCTTTGTGCACCATAGATTTTGGATCTGTGTGTGTGTGTATGTGTTCATTTTCATTTATTTCCAGGTAATTTTTTATTGCTCTCTTAATCTCATTGTTTACTCATTTATTGTTTAATAACATGTCATTTATACTCCATGTGTTTGAATGTTTTTCAGGTTTTTTTTTTTTTTTTTACTGTAGTTCTAGTTCCATGCCATTGTGTTCTGAAAAGATGCTTTATATGACTTTAATTGCCTTGAATTTGTTAAGACCTATTTTGTGTACTAACATGTGATCTAATTTTGGGAACATCCCATATGCACTTGAAAAGAATACATATTCTGCTACATTGGTATGAAATGTTCCATATGTATTAATTAAATCCACCTTATCTAGTGTGTCTTTTAAAGAAATGGTTTCCTTGTTCACTTTTTGTCTGGAAGATCTATCCATTGATGACAGTGGGGTATTAAAATTCCCCACCATGATTGTATTACTCTTGATTGCTCCTTTAAAATCCAACATACACACATATACATAAATAGCAGGTCAAAGATTTGCAAAAATTTTATTATGAAGAGAATATCTACATATTCAATATTATATATTGTTATTTTAATGCAAAATTAATTATGATTCCTTAAAGTTTTTTTTTAATTTCTGTTATTGAGCTATATCAGAATTATTGCATTCATTCTTATATGCCATATAAGTAGTCCCCTCATGTTATCTCTAAGTATATATGTATCAAGTATATATATTTGCTCCTATGTTGGGTGCATATATGTTATAAAGGTTGTACCCTCTTGTTTGATCAATCTTTTTAGTATTGTATCGTGACCTTTTTTGTTGTTTGTTATAGCCTTTGTTTTGAAGTCTATTTTGTCAGAGATAAATATTACCAGTCCAGTTTTTCTTTTGTTTTCTTCTTTCCAATTACATGGAAAGATTCTTTTCCATACCTTTACTTTCAGCCTGTGTGTGTCTTTTGTTCTGAGGTTGGTGTCTGTAGACTATATGTGTGTGTGTGTGCATGTGTATATACATGTATATATAAACATACATATATATATATATATATATACACACACACACACACACACACACACGTACTTGGAGATAACATGAGGGGACTACTTGTATGGCATATAAGAATGAATGCAATAATTCTGATATAGCTCAATAACAGAAATAAAAAAACTTTAAGGAATCATAATTAATTTTGCATTAAAATAATAATATATAATATTGAAGATGTAGAGATTCTCTTTATAATAAAATTTTTGCAAATCTTTGACCTCTTCCCTAATAAGAATTGGGTCAGGGTGAGAATCAGAGATGATAAACAGGAATGGGATGAAGAGTCTAAAGAATCCTACTGTTTGATTAATATCATATATTTGAATGAGAGTGAATTTTAGTCCAATGTATCTAGAGACTCATCCAAGAGTACAGCAGGGTTCTGAAAGATTGGTATAGACTCTTGCTGAGTTTATAATCTGTAAATGTTAAGTGATCAAAGCATGGTACCTCGCTGCTCCTAACCAAAGTCAGATGGCTACTAGAGCTTAGTTCACTGAACATCATTTAAGTTCAATAAACATTTATTGAATTCATTGTGTTGCAAGTTTTATGCTAATATAAAGATACAAAATTGTTAAATCATAATCTATTTATGGCCCTTGTAATTTACTGTTTTCTTGTTTATTATTCCTTAAAATTCAGTATGGTTTATTAATGACCAGACTGTTATCAATGTTCCCTTTTGTTGTTTTGTCCATCTCTATGCCATGATGAATCCTTATTGATGAAGGAACGCAAAAAGAAGTGCAAGTATTTTCTGAGACATACTCATTGAGTAAAGAGCATTTAAACATGTAAAAGCAAGACATTTGCATGTTTTATATGTTTAACTTCATAAACTAAGTAGCTAGCAATAGATGTTTTAAATGACTTTCTCCTCTTGTTATCATTTGGAGACTTTATTTTTACTGTGTAAGGTATAAAAATAAATTCATTTCTGAAATATAAACACACTACATTTTCAAATTTTTATATAAAATAAATATAGTTACTATATGAAAATTCAAATTCCTATAAATATAATAGCCAACTTACCTAGTAGCTTAAATCTGCTAAAAAACCTTCATATGAGATTAAACAAAAAAAGGGACAATACATACTTAGATGATTGCTTGGTGTTCCTAGAATTAGAGCAAGAAATTTTAAATGTGAGTTATATATATTTAATGACCTTACTAAAGGATAACTCATTTTCACTAAAATATGATAAGCTGATTCTTCTGTCTAAGGCTGGTTCTACCAAGGAAACTGCTTTGATGGGCTCTTCTTAGACCTGCAATTACCCTTTATTCATAGTCTTTTTATGATTCTTTAGTTAAATAAATGAACATTTTCTGCTTTATATATTTATATTTGCAATTTGCTAATAACCAAATCTTGCCTTGGCCTGCTATTTATGCATGCATATGTCTATGTTATTTTTATCAAACTCTATGCTACTTATACATTCTTATATGAACCTATAGCAAGCAAGTCATTTATCCTCTACTGAAAACTATACATATCTATTAAAATAACAATTTTCCAGCGTGATAGAGTAACAAAGAACACACCTTTCTTTCATAAAGTATATAAAAACATGAACAACATTTATGAAATAGCTTAAATACATTTTAGACTGGCCAGCAGATAGCTCCGAACAATCAGTAAAGCAAAACAAAAGAAGTAAGTTCCAATTATTCTAGTTTGTTGCCTGGAGAGAGATGCCTAGCTATAAGGAAAGAGAACTCAGAGTCCAATAGCCTGACTGAATTTAAGAGATGGAGTTCAAGGCCCTGGATGGTGTGGTTCAGTGGATTGAGAGCCAACATGTGAACCAAAGGGTTGCTGGTTTGATTCCCAGGCAGGACACATGGAGTGCATGAGAGGCAACCACACATTGGTGTTTCTCACCCTCTCTCTTTCCCTTCCCTCTGTCTAAAAAATAAATAAATAAAATTTTAAAAAACTGTAGTCTAGTGAGAACAAAGAGGGAAAATGATTAAAAACAAGAAAAAATAAGAGATAGAGTTCATTGATTGGAGAGCTCAAATCATCTAGAATGTATTTTAAAATATGAAGAGATGAAGGATGAATCTCAAAAGGGCTGCAATAAGCTAAAAAATTACAGAGGGAATTTCTTAAGTTTTTTGGCATAGGATTGATTTGTATTTGTGTAAAAATAAACTACTTAATGCCAGTAAAGGACTACCTGAAAGTTGTTGGTAGAATGATTCATAGACCTTGAATACAACTCTTTGTGTTCCAACCAGCAAGACCTTATCATACATGCATGGCGAATACTGACTGCAGACAAGCGTGCCTCATTAGTGAAAATAAATTGTTTTTCATATAGGCTATTCTAAACCAATGGCAAAAAAAAAAATACTTAAAAACAATATCAGGAAGAATCAAACCATAGATTCATCCCCAAAAAAAAAAAATAAAAAAAAGGCCAATGATGTTGAAAGGAATAAAACTAAATCCCATGCCCAAGAAGGGAATATTCATAAAGTACATAATGCATTTTTAATGGGGAAGGGATATTTCAAATAATCTAGGAAAAAGCCTACAATCAAAAGAAAAAGCAATAAATAGAAATAACATCCAAATAACATAGATGAACAAATTGTTAAACAATTATATTGAGTACTATTACATGTAAACATATGATAAAACTTTCTTATTCATATCAGTAGCCTATGCACGTGTCCAAGAGCAAAATGCCCATTCATTTGCTTCCTCAAGGTTCCCACTCATGGACACTGACAACAGTGTACTGATTGCCAGGGCTAGGGTATTGAGAGTGGGGAGGAGGGTATAGGGGGTAATAAATAGTTGTAGATGGAGATTTGACTTGGAGTGGTGAACACAATACAGTGAACAGATGATGTGTTGGAGAATTGTGCACTTGAAACCTGTATAATTTTGTTAACCAGTGGCACCCCAATAAATTCAATGAAAAGGAAAAAATACATTTCCATTGCTATGATCATTTTTATACATATTTGTTGTAGCACATGTGTAAATATTTGGAAAAATTAGTGTGTCTTAGGAAGTACCTGGACTAACAATACAATTTGCACAACATTCTTGAAAATAGCATGATTTACAAATCGACTGGCTGCTTATGAGAGCTATGATGTTCCATATTTTAATCTAAACTTTGTATTAACTTTATTTTACCCATTCCAGTAGGTATGGACTTATATCACTGAATTTTATCAGGATATTTTAATTTGTGTTTCTCAGATGACTAATAAGGTATCTTTTCATGATTATTAAATACTAGATTTCTGATTCTCCTTTTTTGTTTTTTTGCATCCATGTTTGTATTTATTTATATTTGGATGTTTTCTTGTTAGTTTATAGATTTTTTAATGTATTTTGAATAATACGTGAAAGACTTGTCCAGTAAAAGTCTAGCCATTGTTAATATAACAAGAATGGCTTGTGTGGCATCAGTGTAACCTGACAGCCAAGGAGAGTGGACTGGAATGCGCATGCGTGAATGATAACAATTTCCCCCTACTAGTCTGTGGGGGTAGTAGACACCATTAAGTGTGCGTGCATTGACAATGACTGAGCAAGTAGAGCAACAAATCTGCATCAAATTTTGTGTTGAAATTGAACATTCCTCAGTTAAACAATTTGGATGATTCAGAAGGCTGCAGGTATGGGCTACTGGGGACTGGCAGCTTCATCATGTCAATGCACCTGATCATACATAACATCTCATATAGAGATTTTTGGCAAAACATTAAATCACCCAGGTGACTCAGGCCTGCTACAACCCAGATTTGGTGTCGTGTGATTTCTGCCTTTTTGCAGTTAACTTTTTACTAAAAATATTTATTGTCTAATATTAATACCCCCGATATCTTTTGGGTACTGTCTTCATGGTACATTTTTTTTTCATGTTTTTACTTTCAGGGTATCAGGGTATTTATGTCTAATGTGTGACTCCTCTTTAGCATGTAATTGGATTTTATTTTTTCTTATTAACTCTAAGAGTGTTTAGTTCATTTACATGTAAGGTAATTACTTATTAATTAAATCTACATCTGTGATATTATTATTTAAATTTTTAGATCTTATGTCATTGTGTTTCTCTATTTCTTCTTTACTAATGTTGTGTTAGATATTTCTAATGTACTATAATAACCACCTTATTGTTTTTTTCACTTTTTAAAAATTTAGATGTAAGGCCTGGCTGGTATAGTGCAGTGGATTGAGCGCAGGCTGTGAACCAAAGCATCACAGGTTAAATTCCCAGTCAGAGCACAAGCCTGGGTTGCAGGCCATGGCCCCCAGCAACCCCACATTGATATTTCTCTCTCTCTTTCTCCCTCCTTTCCCTCTCTAGAAATAAATGTAAAAAAAAAGGTTGCCCTGGCTGGTGTAGCTCAGTGGATTGAGCGCGGGCTGCAAACCAGGCATCGCAGGTTCGATTCCCAGTCTGGGCACATGCCTAGGTTGCAGGCCATGTCTCTCAGCAACCTCACATTGATGTCTCTCTTTCTCTCTCTCTCTCTCTCTCTCTCTCTCTGTCCCCCTCTCTTCCCTCTCTAAAAATAAATAAATAAAATATTTTAAAAAAAGGTTAAAAAATTTAGATGTAATTGACACATTACATCTAAACTGTATAATGTTCAGGTGTACATGATAGTAGCTGATATTGTATATTTTGTGAAATTACCACAATATCTTTAGTTAAAGTTTTTAACAACCATAGATATAAAAATATTTTTTCTTATAATGTGAACTTTTAAGATTTACTCTTGAAGCAAGTTTCAAAATTGCAATACAATATAGATTATTTCCATATCTTGGCATTGTAAATAATTCTGCAATAAACATCGGGAGTGCACATATCTTTCCAACTTAGTGTTTTTCTTTTCTTTGGATAACTGCCCAGAAGTGAAAGTGCTGGATCATACAGTAGTTCTATTTTTAGTTTATTGAGGAGCTCCTATATTATATTCCAGAATGTTTGCACCAATTTATATTCTCACCAACAGTGCATATGCTTTTCCACATCCTTAGCAATGCTTATTTCTTGTTTTTTTTTGAAAACAGCCATTCCAGTAGGTTTGCGGTGATATCTGGTGATTTTGATTTGCATTTCCTTGATGATTAGTGATGTTGAGCACCTTTTTTTATGCAGTGGTTGGCCATCTATATATCTTCTTGGAAAAATGCTTATTTTGATTCTCTTCCCATGTTTTAATCAGATTTTTTTTGCTATTCAGTTGTATGACATTATAAATTTTGAATATTAAACCCTTATCAGATATACGTTCACAAAGTAAGAGCAGTTTTTACCATCTTATCCCTATTTCATGGCAAATATATAAATATTTTTAATTACTTTATTGTTGCTCAGTTACAGTTGTCTGCATTTTCTCCCCACCACTCCCCTCCACACCAGCCAAACCCACATCCCTCCCTGGCTTCCAACCTCCTCCCTGGTTTTGTCCAGGTGTCCTTTATAGTAGTTCCTAAAAACCCTTTTCCCCTCTGTCCCCTCCACCCTCCCCTCTGGCTATGGTTAGATTGTTCTTAATTTCAGTTTTTCTGGTTATATTTTTATCACTATGAGTGATATTGATTTGGTATTATCTATAAATACTATCACATCAAGAATTTATATTTTCATTTACCAGATGTTCTTTTTTATGAATGCATTTTGTATATTATTATATATCTAGGAAAGCATTCTTTTGTTTTATAGCCAAAGAAATAACCACCAGTATCAGTTTTAATATGTAAATCAAAGACAACTTCCCTAAATTTAATTGATTAATGACAAACTTGCTTCAGTGCACATGATTCTGAAAACTAACCAATCAATGTTAGGCCCAAAATTTTGAAGTCAAGTCAATCAGCACTAGAGTCATTCCTGTGAAGAACCTTCTAAAACCAGACAATCAATAACAGTCTCACTGAACGTCACTTCTCCCAAACCTAACATTAATTTTATCTTGCCACTTAAACGAGCCCCCAAACTGTTCCACCATAATACTCATAGAAAATGTAGAAGTCTACTACTTAAATAATTTATATAATCATTACAGCTTTCCTTTATTTAAACACATAATACATTAATATTCTTTCTTCTATTGTGTGGTAATTCCTGACGCTATTTGAATAATCACAAGACTGTTTTTCCTTTATTGATTTTAAAAGGATAATTTTTCATTCCTTTGTAATCACTGTAACTGGAAGTTTATACAATTTTTTTCTAAATTTTATTTTAACCTGGCTGGCATAGCTCAGTGGATTGAATGCAGGCTGTGAACCAAAACATCGCAGATTCGATTCCATCAGGGCACATGCCTGGGTTTCGGGTCAGGTCCCCAGTGGAGGCCACGTGAGGAGCAACCACACATTGATGTTTCTCTCTTTCTCTTTCTCCTTCCCTTTCCCTCTCTAAAAATAAATAAATAAAATCTTTAATTTTTTTTATTTTAATTGTTGTTCATGTACAGATTTCTGTCTTTTACTCCCATGCCAGCCCACCTCCCCAGCCCTCCCCACCTCCCTCCCATTTCCACTTCTAGTTTTTGTCCATGTGTCCTTTATACTTGTTCCTGCATCCCTTCCCCTTTTCCCCTGAAATTCCCTCCCCTCTCCCCTCTGGTCACTGTCAGCCTGTTCTCCATTTCAGTGTCTTTGGTTATATTTTGCTTGTTGTTTGTTTTGTTGTTTAGGTTCCTGTTAAAGGTGATATCATATGGAATTTTTCTTTTACTACCTGGCTTATTTCACTTAGCATAATGCTTTTCAGTCCCATCCATGCCATCCAAAAGGGTAGGAGCTCCTCCTTTCTTTCTGCTGCTTAGAATTCCATTGTGTAAATGTACCATAATTTTTTGATCCATTCATTTATTGATGGGCACCTGGGTTGCTTCCAACACTTGACTATGTAAATTGTGCTTCTATGAACATTGGGGTGCATAGGTTGTTTTGGGTTGGTGTAAACAAAATCAACAAGCCTTTAAGCAGGCTCATCAAGAAAAAAAAAGAGAAAACCCAAATAAATTTATACAATTTTTTTAAACTTTGACTTGACATTTACCTTCTTGCAGTCCATTCCTTATTAATAAATCAAAGTATCATTTATCTTCACCTTGCCTTCTTTCACTTCACCTCTCTGCCTGACAGTAGTTTACAATGATGGTAAACTGAGCTTTTAGAATGCAACACAGATTTGGATTCCAACAACTCTTCAAAAACAGTGAAAAGTATATAAATGTAACTTAATGCTTATATGCTTATATATTATATAACACGTACGCATGCACATACACATTCACAGATTGGAAACACTTAAGCAAAATTAACTGTTTCAAAGAAAAGGTTCCAGCCATTTCCTAAACAAACATGGTAAAGTATTATGTGAATCAAGATTATGTGTCACAGAAATGCACAAAATTAAATCAAAAAGGGCTTGAAGAATCTTAGTTATTTGTTTTTTTTTGTTTTTTTGTTTTTTTTTGGAAAAGCTTAGACACTTCTCCAAAGAGGACATACATATGGCCCATAGACATATGAAAAAATGTTCAACATCACTAGCCATCAGAGAGATGCAAATTAAAACCACAATGAGATATCACCTCGAACCTGCCAAAACAGCTATCACTAATAAATCAACAAATAAGTGTTGGAGAGGATGTGGAGAAAAAGGAACCCTAATGCACTGTCGGTGGGAATGCAGACTGGTACAACCACTGTGGAAAACTGTATGGAATTTTCTCAAAAAACTAAAAATGGAACTGCTTTTTGACCCAGCTATTCCACTGCTGGGAATATTCCTGAAGGATCCTGAAACATTAATCCAAAAGAGTTTACATATCCCTATGTTAATAGCAGTGCTATTTACAATAGCTAAGATTTGAAAACAGCCTAAGTGCTCACCAGCACACAAAGGGATAAAAAAGCTGTGATACATTTACACAACAAAATACTATGTAGCAGAAAGAAAAAAGGAATTTTTACCTTTTGCAAGAGTGTGGATGAAACTGGAGAATATTTGTAAATTAAATGAACCAGTCAGCAAAGAAATACCATGTCTTCTCACTTATAAGGAGAATATAGAAAAGAAATAAACTAATAAGTGAAATGAAACTAACCAGCAACATAGAAACATGGAACACACTGAAAACTCTAAGAAAGGAGGGAGGAGGAGGGGACTGATTGAAAACAGATGACTAAGGAACATACACATAGTAGATTGACTATGGAAGTAGGGGTGAGCTGGGTAATGGGGGGGCAAAGTGGGAAAACTGCATCAACTGTAATAGCATAAACAATAATATATTTTAAAAAAGAATAAATGAGCTCTATTAAGTAATAAAATGGTACACAACAAAAATTAGCAATATCCCTGTAATATGTTTCTCATCTTTAGTGTTGTTTTTATTTTATTTTAGATTTTATGAGGAATTTTCAAATATTTGTTTCTAAGTAATAAAACACTGCTTCAGAAGGCATTCTTTTTCAACACATGTTCTTGTTAGGCTGAAATATATCTTATATTATTGTCATGTACTTGTTTTTTTATGTGGAAAAGAAAATTCATATTTCTTTTGACTGTGTGTGATGCTCTAAAATTTGATTTTTTGTTCATTTTCTCATTATGATTTATTAAATTTTGTGAAGAGGTATGTGGATATTTAGTGATTTATATTAGCATGCTTCTTTTGGAAGATATGAAAGCAAGCATGTAAAATGATTGTATCAACTCAGCAAACAAAATTACCTTGCATACCATGCATTATGTACATGAAAACATCTAATATTTACCATGTGGACTAAAATGAAGGAATAATGAACATATCTCTGATAACCAGACATTAAAGGATGACAGAGCAAAAGAAAAATAAATAATATGGTTACAAAGCACATTAGGATGTTGATCAAATTAACATGTGGCTGGTTTTATTAAAAAGGAAGAAAGAGAAACTAAACTCTGATATAAAATGTGTGACTACAATGGGGAGTATGACTTTTCAGAAAGGTTTCTAAATGTACTTAATTTATATGTGATGCATTTTTATTCTTCCTTGATTTATTATTGCATTTTATAATAACCTTCTAAAAAGAAACAAATTGTAGTCTGGCTCATATTGTCAATGGTTATGGAATATCCAAATCCTGCTTCTCCTAACTTTGTGCCCATCTCCATCAGTTTTATAGACAAACATATCTTCCCACGGTGTGACTATAACTTAGAGTGGGAGTGCTATAAAATTTCCACCTTTGTAGTGCTACTTGTGTCCCCATGACTATTTACTTGATATATACAAAGGAGTAGCAATCATCTCCATTACCCCAACAAATGGCTAAAACAAAATCAATCTTTAAAATTAATGAATATGTGACTTTGGGTCAGATCTTTTATAGCCTGTCTCCTTCAGCTCTCAGCCATTAGATGAGAACTTAGTTTTCGTGCATCCTGTGTGTAAGCATACAACATTAGAGATGAAACTATATTTCTGAAATAGTGGATCACTAGTATTTGGTAGTTGTCTTATTTTTAAAACACTAATTCATCAAACATAAGATTTGATATGAGCGTATTATCAAATTTCTAATGTTTCTAAAGATTACTTGGATAAGTTATGGCTATATCTCAAGATGATTTTTAAAGAATGATTGGCCTTTCTGTCAAGATGGCGAGGCATGCAAACTCTGTGTTTGCCTTCTCTTATGACTACACCCAAGTTACAGCTGTAACTAATGATATAAAGGGGAAGCCACATTGAGACTGGCAGAAGGGGCAAAAGGGGCAGGTTGCATAACCACAGTGTGGAGATTAAATTTTGGGATAGAGATTGATGTTATCATTCTTAATTTCTCCCAAAGTTACAAGTCAGACAATTATAATCAACAAAGGATTCCTGGCTCAATATACAAACACATAAACATGTCTGAGAGACCCAAGGTGGGTGTATTAGAGAGAGTAAGGGAGGCAGGATGGGGGAAGGTCAGAGGCAGAAACTACAGAATCAGTGGGGGGTTGATTCCATCCTTCACTCAACAGCCTGGATAGGGTGAGAGGGCAGAGGCAGTATTGCTGCCAGAGTGGCTGGTACAAACTGCAGTGACACCAAGTTAAAAAACAAAGCCATATGTGTGAACTCAATTCCCTCCACTGACCTCTCACTCAACCATTATGGTAGAATCTAGTGGAGGAAGCTAGGATACATCATATAGGACAGTATGGCTGGCAGCTTCTGGTAAAAAAGAGCAGCACCAGGAACTCACAGGCTTGGACTCCCATTGCCAGCCACATCCCATCAGGGGTGGGAAGAGGTGGATTATACCCTAATACTGTTAAAGAAAAAGCAATACTGAGTACTTCCTAACTAATTTTATGAGGTTAACATTTCCCTGATACCAAAACTTGGCAAGGGCAACACAAAACATAAATATTAGTTTGGCAAAAAAAAATATGTGTATATTTTTTAGTACAATTAAACACACATATTTGATTTTCACAAATAACTTTATTGATTTAGATATTTTCAGTATGTTGGCTATCTCTCGTGTGGTATAACATTGATTGTTCTCAGTTAGTGTCTAGATTTGATCACTATCAACTTCAACTGGTCTACATGACCATGGAACACTATCCAACAAGAAGTCTATACCACAAAACTTTGCAAACCATTTTTTCATTGCTGTTCAGGTACATTTGTCTTCATTTTCACCCCACCACACCATTTCCCTACCAATCCCCAACCCCCACGCTCAAACCCACCTCCTTTGGCTTTGTGTGTCCTTCATACATGTTCCTTGATGCCTTGCCCCATTATCCCCTATTATCCATCTCCTTCCTCCTCCCTGATAATTGTCAGATTGTTCTTTATTTTAATGTCTTTGGTTGTATTTTGCTTGCTTGTTTGTTGATTAGGTTCCACTTACCATTTTTGACATTTGATCAGTCACAGCACCTTCTCTATACACTGCACAAATCTTTTTTTGTGTGTGTTTCAGTTGTGTTTTTATTTTTGTTGAAAGATAAAAATATAATATGCTGAAAATGTAGCTTATATTCTTTCTCCTTCAATTTAAAATGGCTACATAAAAATTAACCAATTTTGATGTTTTTTAAATGCATGCTAATATAACAGCTGTCACAATACAATCTAATAAAGTTGGTTTGAATGAAGTTAAAGACAACTAAATGCTACTAGAGCCATCTTATGAAACAAACAAACAAACCTTTTGGCAAAACCAATATTATAGACCAATATCTCTGATGAATATAAATGCAAGATCCTAAACAAAAATACTAGCAAATTAAATACAACAATATATTAAAAAGGTAATAGATCACAATCAATGGATTTCATTCTAGGGTTCCAAAAATTGTTCAACATATGTAAATCAATCAATGTGATACACAGCATTAACAAAATGAAAGATATAAACCATGTGATCATATCAATAGTTGAATTAAAAGCATTTGACAAGACACAATATCCATTTATGATTAAAATATCAATTATATATGTATAGAAGGAAATTACCTCAACATAATAAAGGTCATACATATGGCAGACCCTCAGCTATACTACACTTAATGGTGAAAAACTAAAGGCTTTTACTCTAAAATGAGGAACAAAAAAGGTTGACCAATTTCACCACTATTATTTAACATGACTTTCAAAGATCTAGCCAGGGAAATCAGGCAAAAGAAAGAATTACAAGGCATCTAACTGGGGATGAAGAAGTAAAAGTCTTTATACATGAGTCTTTATATAGAAAATCCTAAAGACTAAAAAAATGACAAACTATAAGACATAAGTAACGTTGCAAGATACAAAATCAACATACAAAAATTAATTTTGTTCTTATATAATAAAAATGAAATATAAAAAAGAATTAAAGAAAACAATGCCATTTTTAATTGCAACAAAAAGCATAAAATATGTAACGATACACTTAAAGAAAACAAAGGAGCTATCCACAGAAAACTATAAGACATTGTTGAAAGAAATTGAAGAAAACTCAAAGATGGAAAGATATTCTATGTTCATTGACTGGAAGAATCAATGTAGTTAATATGTTAATTCATGACCTAAAGCAATATAAAGATATAAGCAATCTCCATCAAAATCTCAATTACTTTTTTTTAAAAAATGGGAAAAGAATCCTCAAATTTATATGGAACCACCAAAGATCCCAAATAATGCAATCTTGAGTACAAAGGACAAAGACAAAAGTATTACACTTCTTAACATCAAGTAATACTAAAAAGTATATTATCATAATAATTGGTATTAGCAAAAAATAGGCACATGGACCAATGGAACAGAATTGAGTCTTCATAAGTAATAATATATAGGCTACTAATTTTGACAAAGGAGCCAAAAACATGCAATGGAGAAAGGAAAGTGTCTTCAATAAATGATTATGAGAACATTTGAAAGCCACATACACGAGGGTAAAATTAGACTGCTACCTGACACCATACACACACAAAACCCTCAACACTGATAAAAAAAAAAACTTCAATATAAAACTTAAAACAACAGAATTTATGGACTAAACTTTAATACTAAATTTATGGATATTGGTCTCAAAAGGTTTTTTGTGAACTTGCCCCCCAAATAAGGAAAGAAGTCATACAATTGAATAACAAAAAAACCAATTACAATTCAATTAAAAAATAGGCAGAAGAACTGAACACTTTTCCCAAGAAGACATGCAAATTGCCAACAGATATATACACAGATGCTCTACTTCAATAGCTATTAGGGGAACAAAAGTCAGAACCACCATGAGATAGTACCTCACATCTGTTAGAACAGTTATTATCATTGAAACAAGAAATAAGTGTTGGAGAGAAGGGAACCCTCATACACTGCTGAAGGGAATGTAAATTGGTGCAACCACTATGGAAAGCAGTATGGATATTCCTCAAACATTTTAAGTTAGAGCTACCATATGAAATAGCAGTCATCTTCTGGGTATCTATCAAAAAAATTGAAAACATTTATTAATATAGATATATGTATTCCCCTGTTCATTGCAGCATTACTCTCAATAGCCAAGACATGTCAATGACATAAATGAACTTCAGTGGATGATTGGATAAGGAATAAGCATTATATATAGCCTCATATATAATATAAATAGTATTATACATGCATATGTGTGTATATGTACATATATATAATACTAGTCAGCCATAAAGGTAATGAAATACTGCCATTTGCAACAACATGGGTGGCACTTGAGAATATCAGATTAAGAGAAATAAGTCAGATGGAAAGAAAGAATAACATGATTTCACTCATATGTGGCATTAAAAAAGCAAAAACTAAACACACTCACAGACACATACAACAGCTTGGTGGTTGCTGTAGGGGAACAGCAGAGGATGGAGGATGAAAAAGTTAAAAGGGGGTTAAAAATATGGCCATGCATAGATACTACTCTTTGGGGGTAAATACACAATCTAATACACAGATAAACCTGTAAACCTCAAACTCATAATATTGTCACCCAATACCCCAATAGATTTAAGAAATAAAATAAAAAGTAAAAAGGACTGTAAGACAAAATTAACACAACTTTATAGAATTTTGTACAAGTATAAAGATTGCATTCTTGAAGTATATTTTACCATAACAATAAAATAACATTTAAGAAGAAAAAAAGAACCAGGAGGGATATCTTGACTTTGGAGATCCCCCCTGAGAAGTAAGGGGTTTCAGAGCCATACCAGGCATTGCAACCTAGGGCCTCAGTGCTGGGGAGATGAGTTTCCATAAAAATATGGCTGTGTAAACCAATGGGGCTTGCACACTAAAAAGCAAAAGGCTTAAAAAACTGCAAAAACTCGCTTACAAACATACTTGCTCTAATCTTTGTACAAGGGGTAGCAGCTCAAAAAAAGCTGAGGACATTAAAGAAAGAACTAAATTGACTAACTTCACAGCAAAGGCTAGAAGAGCATGGGTTGAGGCAAGTCTCTCTGGAGACAGAAGTTCTGGCAGGTGCCATGTTCTTTTGTAGAGCCTCCCGTCCACCCAGGTAGGCTAACAGGGTGGGCGCACGATCTGAGCTCTCCATTATCCTAGCTATCACAATTCTCCCTGCCCTGGTGATTCCCTGAGACCCTGCCCATCCCAACATAACTGCCCAACCACAGCCTCTTCTATTGGCTCCTCACAGAAGCATCTTGCCTCAGCTTGTGCTGCAAGTTTTCCCAAGGTTTCTGAAAAGTGCACAAACCTCAAACAAACAGTGCCTGCCCAGCCTCTGTATGAATTGTAGCTCTTGCTTAGCAGCAGCAAGTCCCTGGTAGACAGGGAGTCAGTCTACCAGTGTGAGGAGACAAAGAAACATACCTTAAATTAAAGAATTAGACAAAATTTTAGAGAAAGATCTATCAGAGGTGTCCAACCTTTTGGCGTCTCTGGGCCACAATGGGAGAAGAAGAGTTATCTTAGGCCACACATTAAATACACAAACACTAATGAAACCTGATGATAAAAAAATGGTTTTAAGTAAATGTAACATTTTGTGTTGGGCAGCACTCATAGCCATCCTGGGCCACATGCAGCCCATGGGCTGCAGGTTGTACACCCTTGAAACAAAGATAAGTAATCTGCCAGATACAGAGTTCAAAACACTGGATATAGAATTCTAAATTAATTTAGGGTAAGAATAGATGAGCTCAGTAAGAATTTCAGCAAAGACATGAAAAACAAAGAAGGAGGTAGAAAATATATTAAAGAACTAGCCAGAAATGAAGGGTACAATAACTGAAATAAAGAATACATTAGAGGGAATCAACAACACATAAGATGAAGCAGAAGATCAAATCACCAATGTTGAACACAAGGTAGGGGGAAACACCCAATCTTAACAGTAAAAAAGAAAAAAGAAGAATTTTTAACAAATTAGCATAGTTTCCCAGACTCCTAAAATAGCATCAAGCACAACACTATCACCAGCAGGGTACAGGAGAAGAAGGACGACAGCAAGAATTGAGAACCTATTTGAGAAAATAATGATCAAAAACTTCCCTAACATGGTGAAGGAAAAACGCACAAGTCCAGGAAGTACAAAGCATCCAAAATAAGAAGAACCCAAAGTGGTCCACACCTAGACACATTACAATTAACTTGCCAAACTTTCAAGACAAAGAATGTTAAAAATAGCAGGAGGAAAGCAGTTATACACAATGGTGCTCCCATTCTACTGTCGGTTGATTTCTCAACAGGAATTTTGCAGGCCAGGAGAATTGGCACTAAATATTCAAAGTGATGGCAAGCAAGGACTTACAACCAATATTACTCTACCCAGCAAAACTATCATTTAGGATTAAAAGAGGAAAGAAAGAGTTTCCCAGACAAGACAAAGCTAGAGGACTTCGTCACCACTAAACCAGTATTACAAGAAATGTTAGACTTTTTAAGAAGAAAAAAAAAGAATCATAATTAGGAATAAGAAAGTATAGGAAAGAAAACATTCTCATTGACAAAGACATACTTATTAAAAGCAGTGGGTGAACCAACTATATACAGTTGCCATTTTCAACAACATGGATGGAGCTTGAGAATATCATGATAAGGAAATAAGTCAGATGGAAAAAGTCAAAAACCATATGATTTTACTCATATGAGAAATATAAAACTAAAAGTGACACATGAAATAAATAAACCAAAACTCGTAGACACAGACAATAATATGGTTGTTGCCAAAGAGAAAGGGAGGTGAACAAAGGGTCAGGGCGTCAAATACATGGTGACAAAAGGAGACTTAAGTGGGAGTGGTGAACACACAATGTGATATATTAAAGAATTTTACACTCGAAACCTGTTTAATTTTATGAATCAATGTCACTGCAATAAATTTAATAAAGAAATTCAAAGAAGAAAAAAGTTATTATAAAATTTAATATGCAACAATAGGAGTAGCATGTGTAATTACAATAATAAACTAAGGTGCACACAAAGCACACACACAAAAGAATTAAATAAAATAATGACAAAAAACATAAATGTGGAGGGGGTGATTTTAGAATGTGTTTGTACCTTAGCAACCGTCAACTTAAAATAAACTGCTATAAAAATATCTCGTATATATGAAGCACATGGTAACCACAGATGAAAAAAACTGTGGAAGTTTTTTTGCTATAAGAGCAAATAATGAGAAAAGAATACAAACATAACACTAAAGAAAGTTATCAGTGTACAAGAAGAGATAGTAAGAGATTAGAAAAGAAATAAGAAACTACAAAAACAATTAGAAAACTGTTAATAAAATGGCAAGAACTACATACTTATCAACAATTACATTAAATACAAATAGATGAAATGCTTTAGTCAAAATATATAGGTGGCTAAATAGATAAGGAAACAAGACCTGTGTACATATTCTGCGTATAAATAGCCCCCTTCATTTTGACAGACACACACAGACTGAAAGAAGCAGAAGGAAAATTATATTTCAAGCCCTGGCTGGTGTAGCTCAGTGGATTGAGCGCGGGCTGCGAAGCAAAGCATCGCGGGTTCGATTCCCAGTCAGGGCACATGTCTGGGTTGCAGTCCATGGCCCCCACCAATTGCACATTGATATTTCTCTCTCTCTCTCTTTCTCCCTCCCTTCCCTTTCGAAAAATATATTGAATAGATTTCACATATAAGTCAAACAAAATTTACAAACAAAATTAACAAACAGAAAAGAAAGTAACTCATAGATACAGAGAAGAAATTGGTGGTCTGCATATGGAAGCAGATTGTGGGTATGGGGAAAAAGTGAAGAGATTAAGAAATGCAAATTGGTAGTTACAGAAAAGTCACATGGATGTAAAATACAGCATAAGAAATATAGTCAATAATATTGTAATAACTATGTATGGTGTCAAATGGGTACTACACATTGGGGTGAACACTTCTGTAGATATGTAAATGTATACTCAGTATGCTCAATACCTGAAAATAATAGAAAATTATATGTTAAATTTAACAAAATTTAATAAATTTAAAATATTTAAAATAAAAATAAATTAAAAATCAAAATACAAAATTTTCTTCAAAACTTGAAAAAAAATTAAAACCCTCAAATAGAATACCTTATAAAAACAAATTTTTCAACTAAATTATAAAAAAAGAATAATGGACCTACATCACCCTAATCTATACAATGTAGATAGAGCATTAAGAAATAGAAATCACATTTTCTATGTTATAATAACATATGATATTCCTCAAAGTTTTGTGAAATCCACATTTTTAAAGGCTGGGGTATGTTGTCAATGTGAATTCCTAAACACATAGTTTCTTTCTCCTCAGAGAGAGATATATTCGTGTACAGTTCATATTATTTCAAATGAGAGTAAAGAATATGCATTAATGAGAATCCAGAGTAGACCACAGCAATTGCCTTTGTCATACTGGTCAATAAATCAATTGAACTCTCAGCTGAAATGATTGTAAATTTACATCAGAATTCATACTATTTTATAGGATTGTTTGTATTTAAGGTACATTATAATCTATATATTATGTACTGTAGTATGTAAAGGGGTATCTTCAAAATTCAACAATGTTTGTTGTTTTATAAAACCTTAAGTTATTTATTCAAATGGAATCACAGATGGAGACTATAAATGTGTAAACCAAGACTAATTCTCTTGTTAAGATTTTGTTGTTTGAACTGGGAAAAAATAGATTTAAAACATGATAACAAAACAATAGCATTTACTATATAGCATGGATTTTTTAAAGTTATGAGATAGATACAATTATTTCTATGTTTATTTCAGAGTGAATGATTCTAAACAAAAATTCATGGAAGTTATTCTCCAAAGCACTGAGTTTATAAATAGCAGAGCTGGGATTTGGGTCCAACAAGTCCACCTCACAGTTCATGACCATCATCACTGCACAAGGCAAATGACATGAAATTTTAATAAGGTGCATTTTTTATGTTGTGGATATGATGTGGGCAGAGGTGAGTGGATGAAGATAATCTGGATGGTTATGAAGATCCTCAGAGGTAAGAACTGACCTGTGGAAAGGAATATCTCTGTACTGAGCAATGACTGCTTCTCTCATGAAAGAAACATGAACAATAAACTTGGGAGAAAAATGTCAATGCATCTTGTGGAAGATATAGATCCCAAGAGTTCAGAGAACCATAGGTCCTGGTTGTAACTTTTATAAAAATAATAAATAAAGTCTGGTTCTCTGATTAGAATTTAAAGCATTGTTCAAAATACAGATAAATATATGAATATCAAATCTAAAATTTAATTAAGGAAACAGAATTGCACATGATAGTTTAGTTATCATTCATACCTCAGACAAGCAACAATAGAATTATTTCTGGTTTGTTAAAACATGTAAATACTCAGACCCACTGCAAACCTACTGATTCAGAATCTCAATGGAGCTAAAAAAGAGGTCTATGGTTTCAGAAGCTTTGCCAGGGACTCTATTGAGTCTTACATAAAGTCATTGTTTTAAAGTGAAGTAAGTTCTTCCATAAATGGAAAGCACTTTAAATACTTCTCTGAAATAAAAAAACAGAAGTTACCATACCTGAGAGTCATTGACATGTGTCATAAAGAATAGTCTCTCCATTAAATTCTGAAATATATAAACAATAGCACACACAGAGACACACATACAAGTGAATGTCAATGACCATGGTTAAATAAATTTCAAAGGGATATGTTTATAACAACAGGCATTGAAAGAGCTTTTATAAAATCCCATATTGCAGCCAACTTAAAAATCACTTTTTAGTTGCTTATTCCAAGTTATTATCCAATAAATAGGATCTCCTGGAATAAATCATATCTTGATCATAAGCTGAGTTTTAAAAGTTGAGAAGCATAATACTAATGATGTCTGGTTGCATTTAGTTTTGTTTTTATTGTATATGAATGATGCTATATAAAGGTCTATGAAAATTAAGCATGGTTTTAATAAAAATAAAATATTTCTCTTAAGTAAATTAATTCAGATACAATAGATTTTAATATGCTTTAAACTTTCAGTTGTTTGGGGGTTTTTTTGGTATTACTATTGCTTTTATGAAAATGGACGAGTTACTTTGAGGAACTCAGTGTATTTGTTGCAGGGAAAGTTTGTTTTCTTTAAAGTATTGATGAGGATATCTAATATGGTTGATAGAGAAAATTATGCCAAGATTTATCAAGTGTAATTGAGATCAAATCAGAACAATTTTTGATATCATAAATTTCAGCTGCCCTGAGCATGAAGAGGGAAACTCCCTTAATGAAAAAATATAAACAATCAATAATTAGTATGCTCACAAATGTCAAGGGTGGCTAAAATATCTTCATGTGTTCCTATATTGCAGTCTCTCCAGAAAATATCTAGCAATGTAATATGAAAAATAGAGACATTTGTTGACAAGATATAACAAACATTGTACACAGGACAATGACGCCTCAGTCCCCTTCAAAGTAGGCACCTTGGGATATCACACAGTTCTCCCAGTCGCCAACAGCTGCCCCATAATATTTTCTAAATCTCATTGATGGTCTAAAATTTCTTCCCTCTCAAAGGTGATTTTAGTTTTAAGAAAAGCCAGAAGTCTCAAAGCACCAAATCTGGACTGTGTATGGGCTGAGTCACCTGGGAGATTTGATGTTTCTCCAATAACTGCAGGAGACATGACACAAGAGCAGGTGCGTTGTTGTGATGAAGCTACCAGTCACCAATTGCCCATATTGGTAGCATTATAAATCTTGAATAGTTTCCATAGAGTAGTGTTCAAACTTAATGCAAATATGATGCAGATTTGTTGTTCTACTCGCTCAGTCATTTTGAATGTGACAGCCACACAGTACACATGCTCATTCTACAACATCTAGTTGTTGAATGCTCCCATTGACTAGTACAGTGAAGTCATCATTGTTCACATATAGGCATTCCAGTCCACTCTCCTTGGCTGCCAGGTTACATCAATGTCTCACAAGTTGTTCTCGTTACATCAACAATGGCTGCACTTTTTCCAGACACATGTCATATGGAGTGATCCTGTGATGGGAACATAACTAAACCAGATAAATTGATTTTCACCTTGAATCTAAGTTGATCATTATCATTCTAATTATATGTAATAAAAATTATCAGATTAGGTTTGTTTATAGTCTATTGTCAATTTCAGTGTAAAAACTATGAGTTGACAAATATATTTTGAAATTTTCAACATCATGTGCCATTAAATATTAACCAGCTTATAATTAATAGCCACAATAGTTTTCTACAAAATAGCTTATACTTTATACCATTAACTGGCAAAGATGTTTTTAAAGTATATCTATTCATAGTCTGGAGTAATACCATTAGAATAGAAATGTTAGTTCACCTTTGTATGTTCTATATAGCATCTCTCATAACATATATTTTTCCACAGCAAGTAAAATATTAAAAATATTTTATGCAAATTATTGCATAAAATAAAATTATTATTTTATCAAATTATTTGATAGGAATTTTCCCTGTCTGGGTAGAGTAGCTCAGTTGGTTGGAGCATCTTCCCATACACCACAAGTTTGTAAGTTTCATTCCCAGTCAGGGTCCATAACTAGGTTGCTGTTCGATCCAAGGTTGGAGTATATATAGAAGGCAACCAACTTGTTTCTCAGTCTCTCTCTCTCTCCTTCTCTCTGTCCCTTCTTCTCTCTCTAAGTTCAAAAAACATATTCTTGGATGAGAATTAAGATTCTTTGTATTTAATAAGTAAGTTATCATAAATAATACCATTCATTTTTCTACTAAGGGATAATAGAGACAGGGAAATACCATTTTTAGGTCAATAGTTTTGTACTTTTAAAAAAATATTTCTTTGTTGTTGTTCAAGTACAATTGTCTCCATTTTCTCCCAACCACTGCCCCTGTCTCATCCATCCCCATCTCCAACCTTAGATCCTACCCCCTTTTGGCTTTGTCCATGTGTCCTTCATGCATGTTTCTTGATGACCCTTCCTTTTCTCCCCTGTTATCTCATCCCCTCTGGTTACTGTCAGTTTGTTCTTTATTTCAATGTCTCTGGTTATATTGTGCTTGCTTGTTTGTTTTGCTCACTGAGTTCCACTGATTGGTGAGATTATATGGTATTTGTCTTTCAATGTCTCACTTATTCCACTTGCATAATGCTCTCCAATTCCACTCATCTTGTCACAAAATGTAGCAAATCCTTCTTTCTTTCTGCTGTGTATTATCCCATTGTGTACTATAGTTTTTTGGTCCACTTATTTACTAATGGACACTTATAAGGAACTAACATGACTCCACTCTAGGAAGGCAAACAATTCAATTAAAAAATGGGCAAAGAACCTGTACAGACATATCTCCAAGGAGAATGTGCAGTGGGCCCAGAAACATATGAAAGGATGCTCAGCATCACTAGCCATCAAAGAGATGCAAGTTAGAACCACAATGAGCCCTGACTGGCATAGCTCAGTGGATTGAGCGCAGGCTGCGAACCAAAGCATCACAGGTTCGATTCCCAGTCAGGGCACATGTCTGGGTTGCGGGCCAGGTTCCCAGTGGGGGCCACATGAAAGGCAACCACACATTGATGTCTCTCTCTCTCTCTCTCCCCCGTCCCTTATTGTCTCTAAAAATAAATAAATAAAATATTAAAAAGAAAGCACAGTGAGATACCTGGTTAGAATGGTCATCATAAACAAATCAACAAATAAGTTCTGGTGAGGTTGTGGAGAAAAGGGAACCCTAATGCACTGTTGGTGGGATTGCAGACTGGTGCAGCCACTGTGGAAAATGTATGAAATTTCCTCAGAAAACTAAAAATGGATCTGCCTTCTAACCCAGCAATTCCACTGCTGCAATTATAACCTAAGAATCCTGAAACACCAATCCAAAAGAACCTATGCAACCCAATGTTCATAGCAGCACAATTTACCATAGCCAAGTGCTAGAAGCAACTAAGTGCCCATCAGTAAATTATACATTTTTAAAACATGCCCCATTACTTCTAAAATTATTTCTTAAATATCGCATTAAATGAAATAAATAATAGACATTTAACTCATTAAATAGCTCTGAGTTTCTTTTTTTTCTTGTTTTTTTTTAATTTACGTAATGAGTATAAGTTGCTTTAAATTTTAAAATAGACACTAAAAATTTTGCATTTTTGTCACTTTTTGTATAGAGACACTCTGAAAAAATTGTCAAGGTAGCATGAGTTTGATATCTTTTCTAGAATCAGAAATATTCATTTCTATACATGGTTAAGAGGATAGTGGCAGATGTTATGTTAGTTTCAATCAGCTAGCCTCTTTGATTTATTGCACACCCATGTACAAGTTACCTCATCAGTAGAAGTATGTCACTGTAATCAAAGCATTTGAATTACTAGGTTAGAATTTTTTTAAAAGAATAATTCCTTGTCACGGGCACATTTAAACATTTTAATTGTCATTATTTATTTTGATACTCTTTGTAAAACAGGCATTTTCAAAATATGAGGTTTATGAAAGTCCTTAACAATCTTTCAACTGGGCAATAACAAATTTCTGAGTCTACTCATATAGTGGTTCTGAGTCTGACTATAGTGGTTATTTGTTCAAATTAATATACTTTAAAAATATCCTATTGTTGTGAGATCTATCAGATGGGAATAGGTCAACTGGTCTGGACATCAGCAAGAAGGAAGAAGAAATGTTGTGGAAAGAAACTTGTTTGGGATCACCTTGGAGAATAATCCATCCTGCTCATCGTAAGTGCTCACTGAAGCACAGCATCTGACAGTGTGGGACAGTCATCCACTGCTGAGAATCAACAAAAGTAGCAATGTCAGAACTCACCAGCATGGCTGGAAAATCTCTCAGATTGTCATACTCTTTTCCCCTCAGGGAGGGCCCTTAGAGAGGGTGTATGTTGTCAGTTGAAAAATAGAATTTCTTTATAGAAGTTCATCCTGATACCATTGTTTAAGTCTGTGTAGGGAAAAAAGCAGAGAGAAGCTATATAAGAACAAGATAAAAACAATTATAGAAGAGATAATAATCAAATATTATAAAAATATTGTATTGATTTGAAGACAGGCCCGAATGTGCTTTGAAAGGACTCACTAAGTTAGTAGATTCATTGTTAAGAAAAGACACATCTTGGAATTTGCGTTAACATTTTATGAACTCTAACTATAAAGAGGAAATCATTAGAATTTCTATGTAAAAAATAAAGTTAGATTTCTTTTGTCATTCGATTTGCAGGTGCAAACATTAATAAGTAAAATGAAGGGATATTACTTCTATATTCTGAAATAAAGCAACTTGTCCTAAAAATCATATAACTATCAAAGGTATTATTAATTTATCCAGAAGAAAATAAGACACCCAGCAATAGGTAATAAGTCATATCCTATGTAAACCTGGTACCTGACACAATATTTGCAAAATAACTAATAAAACAATAGATGATCCTAAAAGGAGACTTCAAAAGTAGATAAGATAAAGAGGAGAAGAAAGAGTAGTGATAAATAAGTCTTCATGTATCTGAACATCTGCAAATCAATCTCTACAGCTGTAAGACAGCTATAGATAATAGGTAAATGTAGAGATATACCAGTATTATCTAAATAGAAGACACATAGCAAAAATAAAATTATAACAACTACACAACTAACTTAGCTACATTCAGGAGTCCTGGAGGAAGAGTTACAAGAAAACTTCCTAGAACCTCATCGATACAGAAGGAAAACAGAGGAGGAAAAGTGCAGGTCATCTAATCTGTTTTATGCGCGCATAGACTGTGGAAGACTGAACAATGAATTGTGTGAAGCAAAACACCTGAAAAGAAAAAAAAAAAGTTCTATTTTGTTTACAAGATTGAGTACCATCTGTATATACTCAAGAGCATGCAGAAAATCATTCTATTCATCAGCAAAAAATGGTACAAAAAAAGAAAAAAGCAAGATAATACATCTAAGATTTCACAGATTCTATGATTATTCTAAGTATAACTGAGTTTGTTAAAGAAATGAGGACATGTCTAGGGGTCTTAATCATGAATTTAAAGGAAGGCCATTCACCAAGGCTGGTTTTCCCCAGTTAACAGTCTGCTGCAGAAGTACAGGTGAGGAATAGACAAAGCTCAGAATTTACCAAAGAACAAATTGTCAAGAAAAGATAGGCAAAAGAGCTGAAGGTATATACATGGGAAAAATTATAATAGGTTGGAAATACAACAAAAGATGACAAGAGGTGAGGGAGAATTAAAAAGGGGTAGAGTCTTTGAATTTTGAGTCCTGGTAAAGTGCAGGTATTAATGAAGGTTATGAGTTGAAAAAAAAACAACTGAGATATAGTAGAGATAGGAACACCTGAGTTGAGATTTTTGAGAATGCTGCATAAATAAAGATTTGCAGATTACTTTAAGAGGTAATGATTAAGGTAGGATGACAAAGATGACTGAACAATAGAGGTTCATTAAGTGAAATGAATGATTATACCATTTATCTTCATGGATGTTAAAATAAAGAAATCCCACAAAATAAGGCAATAAATATGCATTTAAAATCAATAACAGCCATATACTACAGTATTTTTAAGGCAAATAAAACTAGAAATAAAAGCCTGGCAGAAACACTGACTTTAAACCAGATACTTCTAATATATAAAGTATAACTAAGTAAATAGAGAAACTGGATAATAGTCCTTAAACTTCATTTAGAAATAAATAAACATACACTGCACATATAAAATTGTATATGTTCATAGACCATTACAAAAAATAATGTATTTGATCATAAAGAAAACTTCAGTAATTCTATAATCTAGATTTTCTGTAAACCAATAATCTGGAAGTAAATAAACACTCAAAGGTGAGTAACCATTCTTCAGTACTTTAAAATAAAAGAAATACATTGCTATACATTGTATTGCATCATGTATTCACCACCCAAGCTGAGTCTCCTTCCATCATCATTTATCCCCCCTACACCCTCCCTTAGCTCCCCCTACCTCTCCCTCTGTTGTCTGTGCCTATGAGTTTTTTTCTTGATCCTTTCACATTTTTCATCCAGCCCCATCACTCTCTTCCCCATTAAGAGTTGTCATTCTGTTCTCTATCTATGTGTATCTCTGTTTTGCTTTTTAGTTCATTTAGCTCAACAGATATCACAAGTGACTGAAGTCATCAGGTACTTGTATTTCTATGACTGGGTAATTTCACTTAGCATAATGCTATCCATGTCAATTAATGTTGTTGCGAAGGGTAAGATATCCTTAAATTGTTATCAGGTAGTGTGATACCTCCAACTTTGGTCTACATTCTTAAGATTGCTGAGGCTACTCAGGGTCTTTTGTGGTTTCATATACATTTTTGAAATATTTTCTCTAGTTCTGTCATGTATGCCTTTGGTAATTCAATAGAAATGATATTGAATATGTAGATTGCTTTGGGTAGTATGGACATTTTAATTATGTTAATTCTTCATAGCCATGAACACAGTATATGCTTCCACTTATCTGTATCTTCCTCACTTTTTTTTCTATATCCTGTAATTTTCCTTGTACAGGTCCTTCACATCCTTTGTTAGATTTGTTCTTAGGTAACTTAGTTTTGTTTTTTTTTTGTAACTGTAAAAAGATTGTTTTCATAATTTCTCTTTCTGATAGTTTATTGTCAGTACATAAAAAATGCCACAGACTTTTTAATAATAATTTTATATTCTGCTACTTTACTGAATTCCTTTATCAGTTCTAGTAGTTTTCTGATAAAATCTTTAGGGTTCCCTACATACAGTATCAGGTTATTTGAAGAGGAAGAGCAACAAGTGGAAAAGTTATTTGAACAAATAATAAAGGAGAACTTCCCCAATCTGGCAAAGGAAATAGACTTCCAGGAAGTCCAGGAAGCTCAGAGAGTCCCAGAGAAGTTGAACCCAAGGAGGAACACATCAAGGCACACCATAATTACATTAGCCAAAGTTGAAAATGAAGGAAAGAATCCTAGAAGCAGCAAGAGATAAGGAGACAGTAACTTACAAAGGAGTTCCTTCCGACTGTCAGCTGATTTCTCAAAAGAGACCTTACAGGCAAGAAGGGGCTGGAAAGAAGGATTCCAAGTCATGAAAGGCAAGGACCTACATTCAAGATTGATCTATCCAGCAAAGCTTTCATTTAGAATGGAAGGGCAGATAAAGTGCTTCTCAGATAAGATCAAGTTAAAGGAGTTCATCATCACCAAGCCCTTATTTTATGAAATGTGAAAGGGACTTATCTAAGAAAAAGAAGATAAAAAACATGTATAGTAAAATGACAGCAAACTCACAATTATTAACAACCACACCTAAATCAAAACAAAACAAAACAAAAAACAAAAACAAACTAAGCAAACAACTAGAACAGGAACAGAACCACAGAAATGGAGATCACATAGAAGGTTAGCAACAGGGTAGTAGGAGGAGGAGAGAGGGGGAAAAGGTATTTGTAAATAATTACAATTTTACTTCTTCCTTTCCAATATTGATGCCTTTTATATCTTCTTCTTGTCTGATTGCTGTGGCTACTTAGTACTATGTTGAATAAGAGGGGAGAAAGTGGACATGTCTGTCTTGTTCCTGATGTCAAGCAAAGTGCTTGCAGTTTTTGCCCATTGGTTATGATGTTGGATGTGGGTTTGTCATATATAGTCTTTATTACATTGACATATTTTCCCCCTATTCCCACATTGTTGAGAGTTTTTATCATAAATGGGTGCTGGATTTTATCAAATGACTTTTCTGCATGTGTTCACATAATTATGTGGTTTTTATTCCTCATTTTATTCATGTGGTGTTTCATATTTGTTTTTTGTTTGCTTTTTCATTTTTTTAATTTATTTTAATTGTTGTTAAAGTACAGTTTTCTGTTTTTTACTCCCATCCTAGCCACCACACCCATCCCTCCCCACCTCCCTCCCGTTTCCAAGCCCCCTAGTTTTTTGTTCTTTATATTTGTTCCTGTAAACCCTTTCACTTTTTCCCTGAAATTCCCTCCCCTCTCCCTTCTGGTCACTGTCAGCCTGTTCTTCATTTCAGTGTCTTTGGTTATATTTTGCTTGTTTGTTTGTTTGTTTGGTTGGTTGTTTAGGTTCCTGTTAAAGGTGAGATCATACGGTATTTGTCTTTTACCACCCAGCTTATTTCACTTAGCACAATGCATTCCAGTTCCATCCATGCTGTTGCAAAGGGTAAGAGCTCCTTTCATTCTGCTGCATATAATTCCATTGTCTAAATGTACCATAGTATTTTGATCCATTCATTTACTGATGTGCACCTAGGTTGCTTCCAGCACTTGGCTATTGTAAATTGTGCTTCTATGAACATTGGGGTTCATAGGTTCTTTTGGATTGGTGTTTCAGGGTTCTTAGGGTATAATCCCAGTGGTGGAATTGCTGGGTCAAAAGGCAGATTCATTTTTAGTTTTCTTTTTTTTAAGATTTTATTTATTTATTTTTAGAGAGGGGAAGGGAGGGAGAGAGAGAGAGAGAGAAACATCAGTATGCAGTTGCCTCTCACGTGGCCCCCACTGGGGACCTGGCCTGCAACCCAGGCGTGTGCCCTGACTGATAATGGAACTTGTGATGCTTTGGTTCACAGCCTGCACTCAATCCACTGAGCTATGCCAGCCAGGGCTCCATTTTTAGTTTTCTGAGAAAATTCCATGTTGATTTCCATAGTGGCTACACCAGTCTGCAATCCCACCAACAGTGCACTAAGGTTCCCTTTTCTCCACAACCTCTCCAACACTTGTTTGTTGCTTTGTTTATGATGGCCATTCTGACTGGTGTGAAGTGGTATCTCATTGTGTTTTTAATTTGCATCTCCCTGATAGCTAGTGATATTGAGCATCTTTTCATGTGTCTCTGGATCCTCTATATGTCCTCCTTGGAGAAGTGTCTGTTCAAGTCCTTTGCCCATTTTTCAATTGGTTTCCTTATCTTCTTAGATTGGAGTCATGTAAGTTCTTTATACATTTTGGAGATTAAACCCTTGTTTGAGGTATCATTGGCAAATATGTTTTCCCATATGGTTTGTTCTCTTTTTATTACTGCTTTCTTTAGCAGTGCAGAAGCTTTTTATTTTGATTAGATCCCATTTGTTTATTCTTTCCTTTATGTCCCTTGCTCTAGGGCACATATCAGTAAAAATATTGCTGCATGAGATTTTCCTGCCTATGTTCTCTTCTAGGACTTTAATGGTGTCACAGTTTATATTTAAATCTTTTATCCACTTTGAATTTATTTTTATTTTTGTGTCTGGTGCAAGTTGGTGCTTGAGCTTCATTTTTTGCACATAGCTGTTCGGTTCTCCCAACACTATTTGTTGAAGAGGCTATTGTTACTCCATTTTATGTTGCTGTCCCCTTTGTTGAATATTAATTGTCCATAGAGACTTGGGTTTATTTCTGGGCTCTCTGTTCTATTCCATTGGTCCATGTGCCTGTTTTTATGCCAGTGCCAGGCTGTTTTGATTACAGTGGCTTTGTAATACAGTTTGGTATCAGGTATTTCTTTTTTTTTTTTATTGTTCAAGTACAGTTGTTTCCGTTTTCCCACTGCTACTTTCTCTTGCCCCACCCACCCCAACCTCCCACCCTCAATCTTACCTCCCTTTGCCTTTGTCCATGGGTCCTTTATACATTTTCCTTGATAACTTATTTGTTGATTTGCAGATGTGCCAAACTTGCATCCCCAGAATATATCCCCTTTGATCATGGTGTATGATCATTTTAATGTATTGCTGGGTTCAGTTTGCTAATATTTTGTTGAAGATTTTAGCATCAGGGATATTTACCCATAATGTTTTTCACTGTAGTGTCTTTATGTGGTTTTAAAATGAAAAAATTCTAGCCTTGGAAATGAGCTTGGGAGCCTTCCCTCTTCTTGAAATATATGGAATAGTTTGAATAGGATAGGTGTTAGTTCTTTGAATGTTTCTTAAATTTCACCTGTGACACTGTACAGTCAGGAATTTTGTTGGGTGGGAGTTTTTTGTTTACTGCTTCAGCTCTGCTAGTTGTAATCTGTCTATTTAAATTCTCTGATTCTTCTTAATTTGGTTTTGGAAGATTGTATGTTTCTACAAATTTATCTAGTTTGTCTGATATATTGGTATATAGTTGTTTATAATATTTCCTTACATTATTTGTGTCAGTTATTACTTCTTATTTATTTCTGACTTTATTTATTTGGGTACTTTGACTTTTTTTTTGATGAGTCTGGTTAAAAGTTTGTCATTTTTATTTATATTTTCAAAGAACCAGCTCTTAGTTCCATTGATCTTTTGTATTTTTTTAGACTCTATTCTGTTTATTTCTGCTCTGCTCTTTATTATTTCTTTGTTTCTACTCTAGGATTTATTTTTTGTTCTTTCTCAAATTCATTTAATTGTAAAGTTAGATTGTTTACTGGAATTTTTTCTTCTTTCTTGAGATAGGGCTCTAATACTATATATTTACCTCTTAAGACTACTTTTGCTTTTTCCAGTAGATTTTGAATTGTTTTATTCTCATTTTCATCAGTTTCAAGGTATCTTTTGATTTCTTCCTTGATCTCATTGTTAACCCATTCATTGTTTGGTAAAATGCAATTTATCTTCTATGTCTTTGTGTGTTTTCAGTTTTTTATTTTTCTGATTGATTTTTAGTCTCATACCATTAAGGTCAGAGAAGATGCTTGATATGATTTTAATCTTCGTAAATCTATTGAAACTTGTTTTGCGTTCTAATATGTGGTATATGCTAGAAAATATTTCACGTGTACTTGAAGAGAATGTATTTTTTGCTGTTTTGGGGTTAAATGCTCTGAAGATATCAATTAAATTCCTCTCATTGAGTGTATCATTTAAGGCCTTTGTTTCCATGTTGATTTTCTGTCTGGAAGATCTATTTTCTTATGTCAAGAGGATGTTAAAATTGTCTACTTTGACTGTCTTACTATAAATGTCTTCCTTTATGTCCATCAATATATTTCTCAATATTGATATAAGTTCTAGAACTAATCTCAGTCTGGGAAAACATCTATTTTTTTCTTTTTAACATATTGATAGTTGTTATTTCCTGATGCTTTATTAGGAATTTAGTTCTATATGCATATGTAGCTTTCCTTTCTTCTTTTTTCTAAGTGATTGGTGTTGATTAGAAATGATAATGAATGTAGAATATCTAGAAATAAATGATATTTCATAATCTAATGGTAGTATAGAGTGGAGAAAATAAATGAAGTTTATTTTGTGGAAATAATTGAATAATGTTACTATTAGGAAGAGATTACAGTAAAAAAAAGGGAAGAAACTAACAGAAGTAGAAAACAGTAACTAAAATAAAGCAGAAAAACATCTTGATTTCCATGTTGAAGAGAGTTGGGAAGACATGAATGGAGGGATTTTTAATTGGTTATGCAGAAAAGCATCATTTTTAGTCTCTTTTTTTAAGCTTCTTAAAATACTGCAAGTTTGTTCTTTCTATGACTAGTTCAGTTTTTTAAAAAAATTTTATTTATTTTTAGGGAGAGGGGAAGGGGTACAGAAAGAAAGAGAGAAGAATATTAATGCTAGAGAGAAACAGGTAGGTTTCCTCTTGTACCTTCCTGGGACCAAACCTGAAACCCAGGCACATGCCCTTACCTGGAATCAAACTGGTGACCTTTTGCTTTGTAGACAAGGCCCAGCCAAATGAGCCACACTGGTCAGGGCACAGATTAGTTCTTTTAAGTAGCACCAAAAATCTGGTAGGGTTACTTCAATTTTATATTGCTCCTATTACCCACTGCTATATTTATGTAAAATGAAAATCTGGTTGAAAATAGCTGTGCTCCCTCCACCTTCTTTAAACATGCTCTGAAGTCTATTTGTGTGTGTGGAGGCTATTTTTGCTCTCTCAACTTTCAACTGGCTAGGAATTTCAGACTATCTGGGATGAAAGTTGGGGATATATAACAATCACAACTGTTTCTTTTCCTATTCTGAAATTTCAGTTTTAAGGTCAAGATTAGACTAAGACATTTGAAATAAAGTAGGCATCAGAGCTACACTGATTAAAAATGCTGAATTTTATTAGAGAATTCCAATGTTATATTTAGAATATTATTTCATTTTTTATATCTCAAAAGAACATGGACTTGGATATAATGAGTGGCAAAAGCACAGCATTATTACAGACTTAATAAAAATGGGCTCTTTTGGAACTAAGGAATTTAAGGACATTTATGATATCGATACAGAATTTAAAATTGTCATTATGTATTTCCATTTCTTGTTTTCTATACCTATCATGCTACTTTCAATCATTTACCTTGCCCTGCTTTTTTTTAATCAGAGAAATGTTTCTCTAGCTTCCTGACTTATATTCACTTCTCTTTATAATAATTGTAAAAGTCTCAATTACATTGCTTTTCAACTGTTTCTTCTAATGTAAATTATGCAAATGATGACAGTTTGTACAAATTTAAAACTAAAATTTTACCTTGGCTTGGTTACATATACTAGAAATCCTTCCCTGAAATAGAACAGCACTGCCGTTCTAGACCTTAATCCCCTCCAGATAGTGCTTATTTAGTTATTAAGCAGCAATATAAAGGAAATAGTTATACTACTGATGGTGCAAAGTGTAAATAAATTTATAATTTTTATATATGGCTTATAATATACATTTTATTGCAATTTCCTTTTTCACTTTTCCTAATTTTCTGAATTCCAAGAGTCGCTCTTCTTTTCTACTCAGCCTATGATGGGTAGCTTTTAATTCCCTCTACTACACCCCTACCTCCTAAAATACCTAGAGTATTTTGTTTTATTGAACAAATCTCTACTAACATGGTATTTAGGTCCTCTCATTTTATCTTACACCATCTAATCACTATCTTTTATCTCAGATACATATCACTTAAAGGTCACATTCTTCATTGTCATTTTAAGTTGTGAAATAGCAAGGAATATCAATATATGGTTTCTCTTAGAATTAAAGGAAGAGAAACTTAATCTGTTTAGATATAAAACAATCTAAACTGGCTTAAAGACAAGGTCAATAGATTACAACATCACAAAATAGTTTATGAATATATATTATTTGAACTGATGTGTGAAAAACATCTTTGATGACCTAATGTACTTAAATGTTTAATAAATGTATTCTTTGTTACTTAATTATAATTATTTCTAAAGCAGCCAGCTAAAAACTATCTTGGATAATATAAATTATAATAAACAAACATTAATCCAAGCTGGGCATAATGCCCAGAGAACCAGCTAAGTAAAAATGGGCAATGAGCTCCAAAAAAGGGAAGCTAGTGAAAAAGAGCTGTTAAATATGAAGTAAATCCAGATATACACAAAAAAATCCTTCCATTTTAATGATAATCAGGAAGCATTTTTGCATACTGTAGAGCTCTGAAATTATTTGTCTAAACTGGCTTTGTCCTTACTTCAGTTTATAAACCTTTCTTAGGATTGAAAGCTAAAGATTTAAATTACTATAATCTAGGGAAATAAAGGTACACATTTACAGAACCACAGTTTCTATTGACAGTTTATAATAGTGGAACATAAGCTTTTATAGGGAATCATAGCTAGCCCTGTTAGTACCAGTAGTAAAGAATATCACAGAGAAATTTAATTTCCCTCCAGAATTTTAAGATATCAAGGCAATCTTGTCATTGCTTTTTTCCTCATACATTTTGAGTGATAGTAGCCTTAGTATCAGTAAAATATCTTCTACAAACCACTAGAGAACAAAGGTTAAGCTGAAATGTAATATAAAGGGGGAAATTACAAGAAAGAACCTTGCAGTTACTGTTATTCATTTTTCATGGAGCTGAATGCAAAAACAGTGTTTTAACTTTAGCTAAGTTGTTAAAATTGTGACAATCTGATATAATGTACAAATAAAGGCTTTTTAAAATAAGCCTTAATTAACTTTTATGTTATTTGGTTCACAATATGCAGAAAAAGAGAAAGGAGGGGATAGAAGTTGGATAAGCAGGGAGAGGAAGAATGAGAGGGACAATGGTAGAGTAAGAAAAAAAGAAAGAAGGTGAAAAAAGGAAGAAAGAGAGAGATAGGGAGGAAGGAAAAGATTGAAACAAAAACTGCTTAAGACTAGAAATACTAACTTCTAAAAGACAGAAACTAGGAAAGGATTATAGAAATTAAAATTGCTACCAGTAATCCCACCAGTGAACACTATAACCTGATTTATAATGCTACAATTTTTAAACAAACAAGTTAATGCAGATGCTTGATAAAATTATATCCACATATAACTGAAGCTGCTACAGATTTTCTAGAGTGAGGGAGATTGCTACCAGTTAGTATGGAGTGTATTTTCAGATCCTTAAATATATGAAGCTTAAATAACCACTAAAAGAATTTATTTCAAATGTGAACAATTTTAAAATGTTATTCTTGTTATTTAATTTTTCAGAAAAAATAATTTTCTTATAAAATTATATATACATTTTAATATATGTGTTCTTCAAATCTGTATTGTATTTTCCATTATAAGGTACTCCCTTTACACCACCTGTCCCCTCCAATCACCACACTGTTGCCCATGTCCATGAGTCCTTCTTACTTTTTTCTCAGTCCCTCCACCACTTAATCCCCCATACCACCCATGACCTTAACTGTCATCCTACTCTATATCTGTGAGTCTGTCTCTATTTTACATACTAGTTCAGTTTGTTCATTATATCCCACATGTGAGAGAAATCATATATATCTTTCTCTGACTGGCTCATTTCAGGTAGCATAATGTTCTTCAGGTTAGTCCATACTATTGCAAAGGGTAAAATTTTCTTCTATTTATGGCCAAGTAGTATGTATTCCATTGTTTAAATGTCCCATAGTTGTTTTATCCACTCCTCAACTGATGGACACTTGGGCTGCTTCCACATCTCGGTGATTGTAAATAACATTGCAATGAACATAGGGGTGTTTTTGTTCTTTCTAATTAGTGTTTTGGGTTCCTTTGGATATATTCACAGAACTGGGATAGCTGGGTCAAAAAGAGTATCCATTTTTGCAGTATCTTCATGCTGCTTTCCACAGTGGCTGCACCAATCTGCATTCCTACCAACAGAACAAAAGAGTTGTCCTTTCTCCACATCCTCACCAGCATTTGTTTGTTGATTTATTGATGATAGTCATTCTGACAAGCATGAGATGATATCACATTGTGTTTTTAGTTTGCATTCCTCTGATGATTAGTGATGTTGAGCACCTTTCCTATGTTTATTGGCCATATGTATGTTCTCTTTGGATAAATGTTTATTCAGGTTCCTTGCCCATTGTTCATGGGTGTTTTTTGGGGGAGGAGGTGGTGAGTTTTGTAAGTACTTTACAAATTTTGGATATTAACCCCTTATCAACCACATCAGCAAATATGTTCTCTTATTCTGTGGATTGACTTTTTATTTTGTTTGATATTCCCTTTGCTGTGTAAAAACTTTTTAGTTTAATATAGTCCCATTTGTTTATTGTTTTTATTTTGTTTCCCTTGCCTGGAGATATATATCTGGTAAAATATTGTTATAAGAAATATTCAAGATTTTGCTACCTCTGTTTTCTTCTATGATTTTTATTGTTTCAGGTCTAATATTTAAGTCTTTAGTTTATTTGGTAAATGGTGTCAGGAATATTGGACAGATACATGGGGAAAAATGGAACTAGACTACCTTTTTATACCACACACAAGAATAATTTAATATTTTAATGTATTTTCACTGAAATAAGCAGACATCATGAACTTTTAAGCCTCAGAAGCAAGCCTTTTGAAAATAAAGGACACCAACCAAATTGTGAAGTGTTTATATGTGAAATTGCCTTAATGAAATATTAATCATCTCATTGTGATGTAGTAAAAAATGTCAAAATTCTATTGAATCTTTAAGATTTGTCAACTTTTATTCTGTTAGTGATCTGCAGACACAAGTGCTAGACAATTCTGCGTCCATTCCCTTAAGCAGTCACATAAGAACATTCCTGTGCTGTGCAGATATGAAAATAACTTCCTGAAATGTCTTCAATTATAGAATAAACCAATAAAAACCTAATAATTTTTAGATTAAATGAGCATTATATTGGATTGCAGTTAAAATATATAGCTCAAGTTATTAATAGGAGGTAAAATTATTTTTAAACAAAGTATAGAATTAGTAACAACAAAGATCTTCTTTTCTTAATGGATCAAATCTGTAGATTTTTAAAGCATTTTGAAAGATGAAGGCATAGGTAGATACACTTTGCCTCCTCACACAAACAAAAGAAGGATGACAACAACAAATTTAAAAACAAAAACTAACCAGTACTGCCAGAAAATTGAACTATATGGAAGTCCAACAACCAAGGAGTTAAAGAAGAAACATTCATCCAAAACAGTAGGAGGGGTGGAGATGGGTAGCCAGGGCAGAAAGGACTCATGACAAGGCTGTGGCTAAAGGACCAGGGTGGGCAAGGTGATAGCTGGTGGACTGGGTGGTCCCACGTTTGCATGCAGATAAACCATGAGGAACAACCAGGGACCAAGACAGACCACACAAACAGGGTTCTAGCACAGGAAAAGAAAGCCTCAAACCTCTGGCTGTAAAAACCTGTGGGGATTGTAGTAGCACCAGCAACTCCCAGCCTCACAGGGGAGTTCGTTAGAGAGAACAACAGAATCCCAGAATGTACACCCACCTTGGAATCAGCACCAGTAGGCCTCAATTTGTTTTGGGTAGTGGGAGAAGTGACTAAAAGCCAGCTGAGAGCCCAGCGAGCAGCATTGTTCCCTCTCAGACCCCTCCCCTACATACAGCATCACACCACAGTGACATGGTGAACACATTAGTCTCTGCCCCTTACTATGTAACAGATGTACCAGGAGAAAAAAGATGGCCCAAATGAAAGAATAGATCAAAGCTCCAGAAAAACAACTAAATGACAAAAAGATAGAAAACCTATCAGATGCAGAGTTCAAAACACTAGTAATTAGGATGCTCACATAAATGGTTGAGTATGGTTGAAAAATAGAAGAAATAGTGAAGGATATGCAAAGTGAAATAAAGGAAAATGTGCAGGGAACCAACAGTGAAGGGAAGGAAACCAGGACTCAAACCAATGATTTGTAGCAGAAGGAAGAAATAAACATTCAACCAGAACAGAATGAAGAAAGAAGAATTCAAAACAAATGAGAGGCTCAAGAACCTCCAGGATAACTTTAAACGTTCCGACATCTGAATCATAGGAGTGCCAGAAAGAGAAGAGGAAGAGCAAGAAAATGAAAACTTATTTGAAAAAATAATGAGGGAGCACTTCCCCTATCTGGTGAAGGAAATAGACTTCCAGGAAGTCCAGGAAGCTCAGAGAGTTCCAAAGAAATTGCACCCAAGAAAGCACACACCAAGGCACATCATTATTATATTATCCAAGATTAAAGATAAGGAGAAAATCTTAAAAGCAGCACGAGAAAAGGAGACAGTTACCTACAAAGGAGTTCCCATAAGAGCATCAGGTGATTTATCAAAAGAAATTTTGCAGGCAAGAAGGAGCTGGAAAGAAGTATTCAAAGTCATGAAAGGCAAGGATCTACATCCAAGATTACTTTATCCAGCAAAGCTATCATTTAGAATGGAAGGGCAGAGAAAGAGCTTCTCAGATAAAGTCAAGTTAAAGGAGTTCATCATCATAAAGCTCTTATTATATGAAATGTTAAAGTGATTTATCTAAGAGAAGAATATGATAAAAATGTGAACAGTAGAATGACAACAATCTCACAAGTAACAACTGAACCTGAAGAAAAAAAAAAACTAAGCAAACAATCAGCAGGAACAGAATTACAGAAATGGAGATCACATGGAGGGTCATCAGCAGGGAGATAGAGGGGGAGAATGGAGGAAATATATAGGAATAAGAAGCATAAATTGTAGATACAGGATAGACAGGGGGAGGTTAAGAACAGTATAGAAATATAGAAGCCAAAGAACTTATATGTATGACCCATGCACATGAACTAAGGTGAGGAATGCTGGTAGGAGTGTGGGTGCAGGGCAAAGGGTGATATAAGAGAAAAAAAATGGGAAAACTGTAATGACATAATCAGAAAAATGTACTTTAAAAATAAAGTATTTTGAGCATTCCTTTATATCAGTACCATTTTCTAAATAAAATTATAGATTTTCTGTTTATTTTTTAAAAAGATTTTGTTGATTTATTTTTAGAGAGAGGGGAAAAGAAGGAGAAAGAGAGGGAGAGAAACATCAATGTGTGGTTGTCTCTTGTGTGCCCCCTACTGGGAACCTGGCTTGCAACCCAGGCATGTGCCCTGGCTGGGAATTGAACCAGCAACCCTTTGGCTCACAGGTCCATGCCCAATTCATTGAACCACACCAGCCATATTTGATGTTTATTTTTATAATAATACCTTTAAGTAATAACATATATTAGGTAAATTAATAGTAAATCCTAACTAAAGCACACTTATTGTATATAAATTTTATGAACAATTATGGAAAATCTCTCATATTGCTAAACTATTTTTTTTCAGAATTATTCTCCTCTGAAAACTAAAACATTGTTTGGAAACATACAGAAGTTTTATTCTTTGACAAATTGACTATATTTAAGATGCATTTAAAATATATTTTCCAGAAAGTAAATGCACTTATTACTGCTTCTTTCTCTTAGGCAGTATATTGGACTGTTTTCAGGGGTGGGTAGCAATATTATATTTCTTGGGGGAAAGTCTCAGCATTACCACTTATTAATCATGGAAATTTAAACAAGCTATCAACATTAAACTTGTTATTCATTTTGAAAATGGGTTTAACTATATATCTTGTAAAATTATTGTGACTATTAAGTCAGAAAACTCACTTCAATACTTAACATGCTACTGGACACACAGAAATGTTTTAGTACTTTTAGTAATCCTCATAATCTCATTTTATAAGATAGTACTTTTGAAACATTACAGTTTTTGAAAATACGTGAGGGGTTTAAGAAATACAAATAGGTAGTTACAGAATAGCAATGGGGATATAAATTACAGTGTAGGAAATGGAGTAGCCAAAGAACGTATACACATGACCCATGGACATGAACAACGGTAGGGGGATTGCTTGAGGGAGTGAGGGGTCCTGGGTGGTGGGGCCAAGGGGGGAAAATCAGGACAACTGTAATAGCATAATTAATAAAATATAATTTTTAAAAAATGCATACACTTTAAGTTCAGAAACCAACTTTAACAAACCATTTGAACCCCTGTCTATCTGTGATTTTGAGTAATTATTTGATAGAACTTCCAATTTAAAATCATTGTTAGGAGTTCCCATATCACAACTTATAGTGCACACTGATATGTTGGCCAACAATTCTTAAAACTACATAGCTTTCTTTATGCTAATCCTTTCTGAATTTAGAGATATTTTAAATGTTCCATTCAATCTGAAGTGTATAAATAGCACATTAAAATATAAGCACAAACTACTTCAGACATCTTTTACTTTCTCAAAAAATAACTAACTAAAGAAAAACACACATTACCCAAAATTGTACTGAATTTATATCAAATTTTTCCTGATGTCTTTGGCACTATCAGAGTTCTAGCTTCACCTTCAATACAAATCAAAGGAGATTTTATGCAGGGAATGGTTTTTTTTTTTTTTAAATGCTAGTTAAATTAAATGTAGTCCTATTTTAAATATCAAGAAAAAGAATATTTTAAAAATTTAGATAACTGTCAAAGTTGTCTGTTATTTAATTGTTTTTATACATGCAAATTTTCCTACTGCCAATTAACAGATTACCACAAATTTAATGACTTAAACCTAAATTTATTGTCATACAGAACCAGTTTGCAACTCAGAAATGAGTCTCACTCTATTATACACAAGGTGTAAATGTATTGTGTGTCTTCTAGAGTCTTAGGGAAGATACCATTTCCCTAGTGAACCTTCTGGAAGCTTCCCACTCCCTTGATTCATACCCCGCTTTGCTTTCCAGCTGGTGATGGTGTCACGCCAAGCTCTGCTTCTTTGTCATGTCTCCTCGGACTGTGATCCTACCAGCCTCTTCCACCTATAAGGGCACTGTTGACTGTATTGACCCTATGCAGATAATCCAGCATGATTTCTCCATCTCAAATTTCTTAATTTAATCATATCCGCAGGTCTTTTTTTGCCCCCAAATGTTAACATATTAGCAGTTTTTCAGTGTTAGGAGATGGGACACTTTTGGGGCAGAGAAGGCATTATTCTGTCCATTATGCTAAGTAAACATGTTTCTTTCATTCTGCCCTACAACTTTAAGAATTGTTTTCTAACTACTTAAACTTTGTAGTTATTGATGGGGATTAATTTATTATGTTAAGTCTTGAGAGATTCATTCTCCTTTATCTGTATTTTATGATTTGAAACAACACTATTATTTTTTCATATATAACATAGATTAACATTGTGTTATTAAAAGTACACTGCCTTGTAAGAATTTCAAACAATTATTGTATTTATGAATTTAATATTTTATCTCATTTCAAATAAGCAAATATATCAGCCAGTTTCAATGTAAAATATCAATATTCACACCATGTTTCCATGTTATAATGCAGTTTGTTTCTGTTATACTTACTGAATTTTTTCAGAACTTTTTCTGAGAAAAAATTTCTTGAGCTACTAAGGAGTCTTTTGTACAACTAAACATTGATTTACACACTTTCATTTGAGTTAGTGTTTTATCATTCATGACAGTCCACTACAGTCATATATTTTTATACCTTAGAAAGTTGATGCTGGTTGACAGCTAGTCACTTATATTCACATATATAAAAAGGTCAAGATCAGGACTTTGAACTGATATTAATACACACACACACACATATATACACACTCGTATATATATACATATATATAATTTTTTGATGATGCATTCATATACTATCCCATTTAGATAAATCATAGGAGTTCTGTGGAAAAAATGTAATAATACCTAAGTTTATTATAATATTATTAAGGTAATGAAAACATAATTGATTATATCAGGGATAATAAAAGACTAAAATAGAGTATTAACTTTAATATCAAATGACAGATTGCTATTGGCTGAATTTTTGGGTTACCCCCCACTCAAATTCAAATGTAATGCGATGGTATAAGGATGTGGAGTCTTTGGGAGGAGTTTAGGTCATGGGGAGTAGAGCCTGCATGAACAGGGTAGTGTCCCTATAGAAGAGATTCCATTGCCCTCTCTAATCAATTTGTCATGTGAGGATACAACAAGAAGGGTCTTCATCCCTACCATGCTGGCACGCTGATCTCTGACATCCAGCCTTCAGAACAGTGAGAAATAAATGTATGGTTTCTGCTGTTTATAAGCTACCCAGTCTGTGGTATTTTGTATAACAACAAGAATGAAGTAAGGCAGAGATATACCAACAAATAAGACTGTTAGTAGAGAAGGGCAGAACAATTACAAGTAGTAAGTATGCAATTAATTTTATTTTCAAATGAATTATATCAATGCATTCAAGATTTTGTTTATATTTTAAGGTTTTATATTTGAAAGTTTTCTAAATTTATCTTGTTACAGGTCAACAAGAATTATGGCCCATATTTCACGATTTATATAAACGATTTCATTCTTTGACAGTTTTACTGTGTTATATTTCTTGGCAAAAAAATATTTCCTCCCTTTTGGTAACTGAAGGACACAGTCCTTTCTGTTTTTACATTAAGTCTGTAGTCATGATGATGTATCATACACATGCATTATAAATCCTAGACAATTGGACATCATCAGAGCCTGAAGGATATGGTCCTTGCAAGGTTATATAACAATACCTCTGAAATCAACTCATATCCACAGATATTAAATGAACACTTAGTTGACCCAAGGGTGGCCACAATGCAGAACAGCAAAAACTCAGTGCGAAACTACACTTCAGGCCAGACTACCAGGAAAATCAGTCTGGGGCAGAGAGTGAAGCATTTGGGGTAGAGAGGAATTTTCCTCTCTCTTTTATCCACATGTACACCAAAAGAATTCTGTGACAAAAATTTCATGGACTTACCTTAAAGACTATATTTTAAGTTCAAATAATTGTTAAAAATACTAAAAGAAAAATTTCCTCAAATGTTCAGCCATGCACTTGGCATGGTAGAACTTCTCTCAACTATGAGATTTGCTAGAGTAATGAGTAGTTTATTTGACCTAATTCTTCAGTGTCAGACCTCCAAACAATTGAAAGGTGGTCACATTGATTCTGCTGAATGGCTATATTTATGTAACGAACCTGTGTAAGAAACTCAGTGGCTGGTTCAGGGGAAAAAAGTTACTAAGAAGTCTGTGATTTGGTTGAGGAACAGCTAACGTGGAGTGAGAGGCTGGGTTGCTGAGTTTTAATTTGTGATTCTGACTAGGTAAGGTCCTCACAGAGGTGAGGGCTCATATCTGCTCTATGTACAGTGATTCTTCATCCAGGCCAGGGGAGCAGCAATCAATCAGTGAATGCTGCTTGCATGGAGATGACAGAGAAATAGAGGTGAGGCAGAACCATGCAGGGTTTCTTAAGGCTGACACTCCTTGACAGCAACTAGCCAGAGGAAGTCAAAGAGCCAAACCCTAATTCCAACAGTTGGGGAAGCATGTCCCATCTTCAGTGGGAGGAAACTGCAAAGTTAGATATGAGAGTATGTGAAGCTATACATCATTATTTTTCATCTTTGTATTCATTATGCTACATTTTTGTAGGAATCCCCCTTGATTGAAAATCTGGCTCCTCTAGTAAATATATGCATATGACACGGTTCTGCTTTATCTCCTGTCTCTGTCATCTCCTTGCATAGAGCTTTCCCTGGTTGGTAGTTTCTCCTTCATATTATTTTGATTTATAAAGTTGATACTGAGTTTGGAAAACTAATAATCTTTCCAATGTCTAAGTGACTAATACAGTATTTTTATCACATTATTTTAACTAAAATATATGTGTGTCCTCAGAAATGTATTTATTTGTTTATACTTGCTTTTAATATTCAAAAAATGAGTCATATACATAGAGTTTTAGTGACTTACTTATTGAAATTATCTAAAAAAAGATGGGAAGAGAAGAAAGGAATAAGATAATAAACAAATTACATGGAAAAATAACTAAATGCTGTCAGTAGGGCCAACTCCTGTCAATAGCATCTACTCTTTCCATTTTCTCTTTCTACCTAGACATTAAGTCACACACCATTTCTCAGACTCCCTACAGTGAGGTGTAATCATGGGTCTACATTCTTGCATAAGAGAAATTTCATTTTTAAAAATTAAAATATATTTAAAAGATAAATAAAATAAAAATAATATCCTAAAAAATTATTGTGCTTCCATTACCATTTAAACCCCATTATACCCCCTCCTTCCTGCAATTACCACACTGTTATCCATGTCCATGAGTCCTTTTTTCTTTTTGCATAAGGGAATTTTAGAGGGAAGGGTCTAAGTCTTTGGTGGTAAGTGGATGAATATATTCATCTTTCAAAACCCATAGAACTATATACCAAAAAGATTTTTAAAATTTAAATAAATTTAAAAAATTAACCAATGTATCAGGAAATCTATAAATGATATGCTGACTGTGATAGATGAAACTACATATTTGTGATTAACCATAATACAAAAAAAATATGCTAAGAAATGGAGAATAATGTTTTGAGTGACTATTTTAAACCAAAGACAAAAAGGGAACTTTATATACATACTTGTTGAGGACCTCTGTCTAGCAGAGCCCTCCCAGCTGCTGCAGATGAGAATAACACTACTAAAACATAATCTGTTTAAGATTATGTTTTAAAGCCTGGCCAATCTCTCAGAGGGAAGGGCCTTGAGCATGTTTCTCAATGGGCTTTCATTGGGTTTAATTTGCAAAGGAATACAGGGTGTAAAGTTCATCGATCATTGTCAGGCAGTAATGATCAAACAATAGATAACATTCAAAGAACTATAAGAGTTTATTCTGAGTCAGGGTCAGATAGCCAAAGGGCCATAAAACTTTGGGAAACAAACTCATTTTATGCTTGGACCCTAAATATTTAAATTGAGGGCATTCTTAGCAAAGCAGGTTTCATAGGATTTTATGCATTCTTTCTTAGACCTAATAACCCCGGGGAACTGTCCTTTCCAGCACAGAGTTGCACAACCTACTGGCATTGTTTCATTTCTAAATCAGGTGGGGGATGCAGGCAGCCAAGAGATTAGGGGACCTTTTACAGACAGAATGAGGACTCAGGCTATGACAAAGCCTAGGGGTGAGGGTCCATCATCTCTTTTTCTATAGTCCCCTAAGTCTTTCCCTGATAGCCCCTTCATGACTGTGTCTGTCTCAGGTTGTCCATCACTTGTGGAATCTCACCCATCATTGACTATACAGCCATCCTCCAGGGGCCAAGCAGGCTGAAGTAAAGTGGGCAGAGGCTGTGTCTCTGCCAGGAGGATAAACTTAGTCTCCTTAGTGGATTATGGCCCCAAGGTCTTTTTACTCAGCCTTAGCCACGGGGAGTTACAACTTCTGAAACCAGGTAGGGCGGTTCCCAACATGCACTGTACTTTAGATGGGAACATTTTGTTTATTACAAGGATATGGATTTACAATTCTGAAATTAAATCACCTGTTTTATTAGAGTTAAGAACATAATTATGTTGCAGTCATTAGAGCCAGGGTCTCACTGCCAGAGAAATATGTTAGAAATAAGCAAGTGGATGGGAGAAGGAAGATTATCATGAAATAATGTGGTGAGAATAAAATGTGAAATAACATGAATTCATATAAATATATACATACATACATATATACTTATACACAGAGACAGATACATATATACACAGATATGGGAACACATATAGATATGTGTGTGTAAATGAGTTAGTATAAATTCATGTATGTTCTAAATGTGTATGCTGAAAGGGTCTGGAGGTAATGATGGTCCAGGAACAATGAGCACATCCAGCATTGAGCTCTTAGATCCTAACACAGTTCTCCAATAACAGAGACACAGATGACTTGGACAGATGCCTAATTCTGTGGATGGGTGTAACAATTACAAGATGAGCCTATTGTGTCTTGCTGTAGCATAAAGTAAGGGAGTGCAGAAAGAAAAGGAAAAAAGAAAGGAAAAAAAGACAGAATATGAAAAGGATAGAGTCAAAATGAAAGAGCTGCCAAGATCTAGACTGGGAATAATTTGAACAACACAAAGTAATAGTGGTGCTGGATATAATCCAAAAGGTAAAATATGTATTCTTGAGCCCATACCATTTATATTAACATTTATTTTTAAGGATGGGTTTTCACAGTCTTTGTTATACCAAAGGGGAGTACTTTGGGTAGTTTTATTATTTTTTTTCTTCTTGTGATATATTATATATATTTTTAAATATGTACACTAGGGGAGAGAATAGCTGCTATAAATAATTAAAGTGTGATTCGTCTGGGCCAAGAGAGCAAAAGTTGCTAAAGCTGAATGCGACATCTATGCTCAGTGATTTTAGTGGGAAACGCTGTCTTCAAGGACAGCTCTTTCAGATACTGATCAAATCAGCACAGCCCTTAAATCATATGCTTGGAACATTTGCAAGAGACTTATAAAGTGAGAATTTATAAAACATACTCTGGCTTCCCCTCCTCTTTTTCACTGTGTCAAACGTCACCCAGAAGCAGTTGTCACACCAATATATTTGCATGGGAATAATGAAAAAAAATCAGTTGTTATAAGTTTTCTGCTTACATAGATTCAAACTGAGAGAAAAAATTGAAAGTCAGTTGCTAAATAAATTACTTCAGTTTGCAATGAAAATTTATTTACAATTGAGAACAATAACCAGAAAGATATAATAGAACCCTGTTACACTTGCTGAGAGCGTTGTACTCTGAGTAAAAGGGCAAATGCAACCACCAAAATTTCTTTCTGATCCATGTCTAAAATGACCTCAGGAATAAGGACACTAGGTTTCTTTTTTATTTTAATTGAAAAAAAAAGAAATTATATATGCATGTGGCCAAAGATCATTTCTATCTTTACACCTTTTTGAGAGTAAAGGAAAAAGCACTAAAACTACTAATTTCCTACCAGTTATCCCCTAATTATATGGATAATAACAGATTTTTTAGATCCTTCCTGCAATGTGTATGTACAACCATATGTGTTTGTTTATATCTAAATATAAGCATATTTAAATATGGCTCTTTATATGTTACTGCTTTATCATTATTTATTTTAATTTACTGGGAGTTTTTTCCAAAACAACATATTCATCTTCATTGATAGAATGCAATTTTTAATGTCTAAAACTAAATGAAACTTCAGATTTCATGATATACTTTTTGATCAACCAAGTTTGGCAGTTCAATTGCATAGCAAAGGACAAGCATAAAGTTCCAGTGTAGAGATGGTGGTAAAAAATAGCAAAATGGAATTGCAAATCCAATCAAAGCAACAAACAGTATGAGGCACAAAACCAACATATTTCGTTGTCAGAATAAAAGGAGGCAGTCAAACCTTAAATGGTAAAAGAGGCAGAGGAATTTCTAAAAGGAGCAGTGAGTGAGCAATTATGTTTTGAAGGTAGCAGGAAGAAGTTGGGCCTATAGATCTTAGAAAGAGCCTACAATGTTGATACTTTTAGCTAAAAATATATCACATTCCATGTTAGTGATAATCGGAATGGGATGCATGAATAACCAAAGAGGCTTCCCTAGGTCTCAGAATCAAAGGATCCATTGATTTAAAGAATCATTAAAACAAAGCATATATTCCAGAGCAATCTTTCTCTGAAGGTGTAAGAATAAAAGAGGTTAAGGTCCTGTCCAGTGTGGCCCAGTTGGTGAGAGCATCATCCCATAAACTGAAAGTTCACAGATTAGATTCCTGGTCAGGGCACATGCCTAGGTTACAGGTTGTGTGCACATTTGAGACATGTATGAAAGGCAACTGATTGATGTTTCTCTCTCACAATGATGTGTGTGTCTCTATTCCCCTCCTTTTCCCTCTCTCTAAAATCAATAAGCACGTCCTCAGATGAGGATTTTAAAAAAATTATATTATGAAAATCCTATAGCTGTCTGTCTGCTGAAAACTGAATGCAAGTGAACTCAAATATAAAATATTGGTTTATACAGAAAAGTTTACTTAGTCACTTTGGCCCTTTCTTTACACAAACTTTCTTGAGAGGGGAAAAAATGGCCACTCAAAATGGTCTACACCTTAATCCCCAAGACAGTAAATATAATTTTGCTTGGCAACAGGAACATTGCACAGAAGATTATGGTTACAGACCTTGAGAAGGAAGATTTAAATGAACCAAATGGATTCAATGTAGTCTTATGAGCTCTTTAGAGTAGAAAGTGATGTGGCGACAGGAGAAACATTGAAATGTAATGTTAGAGGACTCAACAAGCCACTCTGGCTTTGAGGATGGAAGAAGGGGCACAAATCAAAGAATATGTGGACCTGTAGTAACTAGAAAGTGATAGGAAGACAATTTTTTTTCTTTCAAGCTTCTAAAAAAGAATGCAGTCCACTTACACTATGACTTTAATCTGGTGAGACCAATGTCAGACCTATAACTTATAAAATTATTACATAGGGAATAAGTTTACATTGTTTTAAGCCACTAAGTTTGTGGTAATTTGCTATATCATCAATAGAAAACTAAACAACCTGCTAGTGCTGAACTGTATTGAAATTATATTGGCTCCTACAAATCACTGCATCCATCATCTTTCATTTGTTCACAATTAATTCCATAAGCCTTTGGTATCTTGGAACAAAGTTATGCCACTTTTTGCAGTGATTAGTATACTTTGAGGAATGGCTTTTAGGTAGTAATTAAGGATTAGTAGATTGAATATGTGGCCATTAAACATCAAATTACTATACAACCTCAGTTGCTCATCATAAATTTTGTAGTTGGACCTATTAAACCATAAAGATGGACATGCAGAGTAACCAGCCTTATGAAATGGAAGTAATATAAACAAAATCAGGCTTAAACCCTGTCTGACATCATAAACAACTTACTTGAAAAAGTTGTGCTAATGCTCAGGACACTTATTCCTACTCTCTTGCCTTCACTTTTTCAACCTAAACCTATGCCTTCAAGGGGAGTCAACCATAAGCAAATTATGGTAAAAGAAATGGTTGAAACCTAGTTTATGTGAGGTTCTGCATGATATATTGACACAATAAAAATAAAAAAGAAGAAGAGTTGCGGCACTGCAAGTCTTACTCCGATATCCCTTTAAAACAGCAGTAGAGGAAAATTCACTTCCTGGGTAGATGTTCTTCCATTTGACCTGCAGCTTCAGATCTATAATTAATCATGGGCAGTTGCTAATTGTATGGCTTGGGAATGAAGGACTTTGCAAAAAAAAAAAAAGTATTGAAAGTTCAGTGAAAAAATATGTGGTTAGACTGCAAAAGTATTTTAAAAAGTGAATGTATAGGTGTCCCAATGCATTTAATGAATATTACATAAATGGCCAACTAAAAGCACCTCAGAGAAAACAATCTAAAGGACCAGGTGGACCAGATGATCTATTCTGGAAACGTTAATCTACCTTTTGCCCAAACTACCCCACCCTTATCCAATATACTCATAAAAAATTACAGAAGAGTTGAAGTGCATAGGTTCACAAACACAGATTGCATTCTGGCTACAGTCACTGTTATGTACCTGTTACTGATCATCTGATATGAACTGTTCTCCAATGAGAACAGCCAATCACCCAGAATCAGGTTTATTGTGCTGGAATCACATTGAACTAATATTACCAGTTTTGCTTTTCATGAGAATTGCTTTAGCACCAGTAAGAAGATTGATTAAAAGTAAATCGGTTTCTCAGAGATAAAAACTGTAACAAATGCTATATTTACTACAATTTAATAGTAACAACCACTTTTAGCTCCTTTGTTAATTTATAAAATTGACTTTTTTAAAATTAAAACAAGACCTGACTGGTGTGGCTCAGTAGATCCGGCATGGTCCCACAAACTAAAGTGTCACCTGTTCAATTCCTGGATTGCAGGCCAGGTCCCTGGTGAGGGGCATGTGAGAGGCAACCAATGCATGTGACTGATATTTCTCTATTTTTCTCCCTCCCTTTCCTCTCTCTAAATTAAAACAAAATGTGCATATTCATTCTAACTGATGCAGTGGCTTACACTTGTTTGATGCTTGACTCAGTATTTATTTTTGACAGGTAAAAGGAATTTATGTCATTTTGACATCAATATTTCTACAGCATCCTTTATTTTATTTTTCATTAAGCTTATTTTTCTTAAGCATCCTGTATTCTGCCTTGTACAAATATTTTAACAATGTATAAAATGATCTGCAGTTAAAGGACCAAATGGTATCCATCATTTTGAAAACAAGGTAAAATATATGAATCAAAATGAAGAAATAGATATATGGGAATGGCAAGGCAGAATGATAATTTATAATAAAAATATTTCATTTGCACTGTAAATAAAGAAGCAATTTAGTGGTAGTTAACCATAAGAAAGACTTTCTTAGGTTTGATTTAAAGGCAGAGAATAGAAAACACTAAAGAAAAATAGAAGACAAATTACACACAGAACATGACTGTAGAAAAACTAGGATGATGTATTCTACTTCAAAATATTATTATTAATATAATTATAATATAATATAAAATATTATAAGTATATTATTAATAAGGGGAAGTGTGTTTGGTGTTGTTGAAATTATTTTTCTTAACAAAGAGGATAGTCCAAAAGCAATGACAGCAAAGTGTTATCTGAGAAAGCATGGGCACCTGTCATTTATAATATATATTCATGATACTCAACCTTCAGCAATGCCCTTTTAATTGAACAGTCAACAAGAAGTAGCATTCAACTGCCTCTGTACATATACACAAAACAATCTCCAGAATTATCAGTTCCTGAATTTCCTGTGTTTACTAAGTTACATATAAATTTGTGTTTCCTTTTCATTATTTTCTTCTATAATTTGGCCATTATTTAGGATGGAACATGAATCTATTTCTCCATTTGATGTGAACTTGAGTAACTGTTAGTGAAGAATTTCTTATAATAATTAAAAACTGATCTGAAACATCATTGCATTGGACTTCTGCCAATATAATAATAAATGATCATTCTGCTAAGAATATGGCTCCTGCCATGGGAGCCTAGGTATTTTTCTTAGAAAAGCAAAACTAATTTTAATATTATTTTTATCAAGTTTTCATGCTTCCTACAGGGAAAACAATGACTTGTAAAGGCATGTTGTTTGAAGTTTTTGTATACATATTTTATGTGAATATGTTAGCTGCAATATTGCAAAGATTGCTTAGAAGAGAAATTAAAATCAGCTATCACAATGACTGTTATGAAATGCATGTATTTTATAGAAAAATTTGGCTAATTTTGTAAACTAAATTACATTGCAATGTTTTATTTCTTGACCTAGATGGTGATTATATGGGAGTTCAATGAAAAATAATTTATTATGCTATTCATTTATTTTTAGGAAAATTTCTGCATGTTGTTGTTTTATAGTAATTTTAAATATTTTAAGACATTACTTGCTTATAACATGGAATCATTTAAATATAGAAATGACATTGTTAATATATCCAACCTAGACATATAAATAAATATATTCCAAAGTCACTTGTATGTGTGTGTATGTATATAGAAAGACATTTATTTTAAGAAATTGGCTCACATAATCATGGAGTATGGCAAGTCTAAAATTTTCAGGGTGAGCCAGCAAGCTAGAAACCCAGGGGAGATTGATCCCACATCTCAATAAGAAGGGTATTAAAGAATTCAAGGTCATGCTTGTAAACCAACACAACATCCCATCTACCTACAAATTATTTTCATTTCTCTCACCTGCAGGATATACTTGACTCCTTCAAGAACCCCCAAAAGCATTTCTCATTATACTATCAGCTTTGGCCTGAATCCGAGGATTTCATAAACCTTATTTAAGTTCCAGATGTAGTTAAGGATCCTTGAGGTTGATTGCTTGGATACAGCTTGTAGATCTGAAGACCTGTAAGCTAAAGAGACAAGTTTTCTGAACTCCCTCCCCTGTTTCATATACAATGATGAGACAGGCATAGGATAACTATAAATAGATATTCCCATTCAAGAAAGGGAAAAACACAGCCATAAGTGGTCCATAGTAATTTTGGAATTCAGCTTGGCATATGATGTCCATTTCTTGATTAGGGTTCAAAACAGGTCCCTGAAAATGATTTTTGTGGTTTTCAGCTCTATTCTCTAAGATCTTGGTTCTGAGCTTTGACTCATCCTTTCCTCCTCATAAAAAGTAGCCAATGTTTTCAACTAAGTGGATTTCTCCACTTGTTTTCTGTCCATAGAAGTGTGAGGACACAAAGGACTCTTTTTATTAGCACTGTCTTGGTTCCTTTTAGTCCAAGTTGGTGTAATTTAGGAACTTTATGGATTTCTTATGTGTCAATTCATTATCTATTCCATTAGACCAAGTTTACACACACACACACAAATCTCTTTAAATCCTTCTATATTTGGGCCCCCAGGAGGCTTCTGTGGTACAGCACTCTTAGAATTTTTAAAAACCTATTGTCTTTAAGATCCTCAGAAGGCATTTTGTTTGACTGACATGGAGGTGCCACCTTACATCTTTTTGATATTTTAACAAATAAATTTTTGGTCATACCATTGGGTTCATCTTTACTTTGAAACAGGAATACTCTTCTAGTAACAATCTGGAACTGAGCATTGTTACTTTGAGTATCCTTATGTGGCTGAAAAGATTATCCTCGTCCCTTATATTTACTCCAAATTTTATCTAGAAATGATATAATTTAATCTTCAGTTGAGCTCTTTCCTTGCCCAGTTTATTACAGGAGGCTAGAAGGGACCAAAGGGTATCTTCAACACACTGGAAATCTCCTTAGAGAGATGCACACTGAATTCATCCAGTACATTTGTAGTCCACATTAAGTCAGTCAACAGTCTCAAACTTTTCTTCTAAAACAAAGAACTTTTTAAATTCAGCTTTCAATAGTGCTTTCCTCCTCCTCATCAACTGTTTCCTTGAGGCCTGTCACTTTGTCCTTAAATGAATTCCACATGTTTTAGGTTTTGATTCAGTAGCATCCCACTTCTAGGAAAAAGCTTTTGTTCCAGTTACCTGTTGCTAGATAACAAATCACCCCAAACTTAACATCAAAATAAAATGATGGTTTTACTCTGTTTGTATATTCTGTGGGTCAGGAAGTTGGACAGGGCATAGCTTGTTTCTGCCATATAATGTTTGGGGCCTCAGCTAGGAAAACTCAGTTGGCTTGGGGGTGACCAAAGTCACCTTATGATAATGAGTAAATACAGGCAAAAATAAATTTAAAGGAACATAAAGAAGTAAAAGTATGTTGGAAAATGTATGAATTATAAAATATTTTAGCAAGTCTTTATTATATTTTATATTACTTATCTAATTATGAGAATTCATATAAGTAATCAATCAACCATTATATTTTAAAATATATGAGAACTATATTTTACATATTAAATAAACAAATTAGAACACAAATACATAAAAGCACATATAATAACTCAATGCCTGATTTATAGAATCCAATGTTTTAAATTATACATAATAAAAATATAAATGGTCTCTTTTGCACACAGTTAGAATAAATTTAAACTTTATGATATTTTTTCTATCATCTGCTTTATCCATTCTAATGAAATTGATTTCCGAGAACCATTACATTAGGTATGATTAAACCTAATAATTATGAAGATTCTACCTAGTTTATAGTTTCAATGGTTCAGCAATCAGTGTTCATTTTATACTGACCCTTTGTTCCAGTTTTATGGTTACTTTTTTTTTTAATTGTGCATAACAAAAATAATTTAACATAAAAATTTCCATTTTAAGCATTTTAAGTGAACAATTAAATAGTGTTAAGTGTACTTAATATTATTTTGTTACCAATCCATATAAATTTTTATTTTGAAAAATTATAACTTTATTTTCACTAAACAAAATGCCCCATTCCCCCTTCCCTTGTGCCCCTCGCATTCTAGTTTCTATTTCTGTGAAACTGACTACTCTAGATACTTTAAACAAGTGGATTCATACAGTATTTGATGTTCTAGGATTGGTTTATTTACTTAATCTAGTGTCCTGGAGGTTCACCCATATCGTAGCATGTCAGAATTTCCTTCCTTTTTAAGACCAAATAATATTCCATTGTATGGATATGCCACATTTATGTATCCTTTCATCCATCCAAAAACATCGGTGTTGCTTCTATCTCTTGACTATTGTGAATAATGCTGCTATGAAAATGAGTGTGCAAATACCACTTTAAGATTCCACTTTCAACTCCTTTGGATATAAACCAAAACATAGAATTGTTGAAACATAGTAATTCTATTTTTAATTTTTTGGAAGAACTGTCGTACTATTACCCAAGAGTACACAGGGTTCCAAACAATGTCTCCAAATCTTTACCAACATTTCTTATTTTCTTTGTTTGATAATAGCCATCTTAAAATGTATAAGGTAATATCTCATTGTGATTTTGGTTTGCATTGGCCATTTGTATATCATCTTTAGATAAAATTTTTTGTCTTTTGCCCATTTTTATTGATTCATTTGTTTTCTTGTTGTTATGTGGTTCCTTTCAAAGACCTTTCCTTTAACAATATAAGGCCTTCTCTTATTATTTTCACTCTAAGCAGATGGCCTCATGTCTTTGTCTCCCTAAAAATCTTTCTGTAGTCTTATTCTATCATTTGTTCTTTTATTCTATCCTTGAAAGGGGAAAAAAAAAACATCTCTCATATTTATAAATGGGAATAATCTCTGTTTACACTCTCAATCTCATTCTCATGCTATATTTGTTGCTGTTTTTCCATTGCCAAAGTTATATATTGTATGGGCATTAGTTACCATCTACATAGTGATATCTTTGCAGACTGATTTTTCATTCTCTAAGATTTAGTAGCATAATGGTTAAGATATTCCAGAGCTTGATTGCCTAACTTTAAATCCGTGTTTTGCTCCTTACTATCTACAGAATCCTGGACACTTCACAGTTCTCTCTCTCATATGTATTTTCTATGAGATTGTATCTCATAGAGTTACCATAAGATTTAGATAACTTAATAGTTGTACAATTGAAGAACATAGCACACTTGAGTAGAGAAGACGCCATATGTGTGTATATATATATGTTTTTAAGTAAGTAATATTTAGGTACTGAACATCTTCTAAATGTTTATGTGTCATACCAAACTCAACTCAAACCTATTTTATTATTTATTTACAAACTTGGTATGTTAACTTAAAATTCTTGATTCCAACTATTTTTACACCTTTTTATTTTACTAATCATTGTGAGTTCTTTATAATAGCCCACCTGGGCCTGATATTATTTAATAAACTATTAAGTCTATTTCTGATTGTATCCTTCAACATAATTTTTTATGCCAAAACTATAATGAATTTACATGCATCCAAGACATTTCTACTTTGACATCTGTCCTAGTCCCTACATTTAGATGAATAAGCTCACCCAATTAGAATAATTTGTTTAATCATTTAAAAAATGCCATATAGTCCTTTTGTTATATCAATGCTTAGCAAAAATTTTAGAAATACTTAAAAGTATAAAAACCTAAATTAAAACCATCTTTGTTTAAATAGACCAAATTAACCATTGTTAATATTTTCTTTCCTACTAGATTCTTTTCTGCATGTACATATTTTGGGAAAGATAGTACATGCATATCAAATACTTCACATGCTATCCTATATTTGTTGACCCTTCACAATTATGGAAGTCCATGTAACTAGCCATAACAATGATATAAAATAAGGTGGAATGGAAAATGAAAAGGTATTATGCATGGGGTATATAAAGTTTTAGTTTTATAAGTAAGTTCTAGAGATCAAATGTACAGCCATGTGGCTACACTCGAAAATACTGTATTATATCCTTGAAATTTGCTAAGTGAGTGGATCTTAAGTGTTATCACCACACAAAAAAACCCCACAAAAATATGGTAACTAATAATGTTATAAATATATACTTAACTTGATTATACAGATTATTTCACAATGTATGTGCCTATCAAAATGTCTGTGTATATTGTGATCATATACAAGTTTGATTTGTCAATTATACCTCAGTAAAGCTAAAAAAAATGATCATGTGTCACTACTGGGCTGAGAAATTGATATGCCCATGATAGTTTATCTAAAGTATTCCTATCTTGTTATATGCGAAGTCTTTTTGTCTAAAGTGTACAAATACAAAGCTACTTCATGAGTTTCCATATGAAGAGGTACCCTCTCACAATCTGTGTTTAACATATATAGAACAAATAAATAAATACTTATTATTTGATTCCTGCGATAATGTGTTCTGATGTATGCGTATGTAGTTTTATGGCATTGTGTTTGCTTTACCATTATATTTAAAATTGTTATACCATGAATATGCCTTAAAATTATGATTTCATGATTTCTAATTCCAATACCACAAATTAAAGTGAATTCATATGATTCAAAAGTAAGTATGATTGCATTTTTTATTAAGTTATTCTCCCATGAATTCAAATATATCTAGATAAAGTAAGGAGATATGGGAAATACATATTCTCTATCTACTAGTTTTTTTCTGTAAAAAAGGATAATCATGCTTCTAGACATACATAATCCTTGTTCTTCTGTATAAATATGGGGCTCTATGACCCTCTTGGAAGCCTATGTCCTTAATAAGTAAACTAGTTTTTCAATCTTCTAGACATATAGTGCAAATTTAACAGTACTTTAACATTCAAAACCAAAATACAACTTTTTGTTTTATTCATATTAAAAATAAGGAAGTGAGTAACATATTTTCAACAAGTATAGATATTTAGGAAGTAATAAAATTTGCTTTGAAGTTTGACATTCCAATTGCTTATAGAAATATCAAATTGTGGATCCCAAAGATTGAAGACAGATGACAGATGTCTCCACATGGTCTTAGAAATTTTAACTATGGTTCGATTCTTGAGGCTAGGTGTCATTATAACACTATAAGTACTTTTTCTCTCTTTACACAAAATAGAAAAATCAAATTCATGAAATGGACATCATTACTTATTTTATACACAGTTCATGACATATTAAAATTATTTCTACAATATCATCATTTTTTAGTGGAGATAAGTATATAATCCCATTTTACCCAGAAATGGTTCTCCTCCAAGAGCATAGTTTTATTTCTCTGAGACATCTAAAACTTTTCAGGCCCCAGTTAACAATTATATTAAAGTAATAAGTTGATCCATTTTATTAAGATTAATAAAAGACCAACTGACCATTTTTTTGTATTCTTGTCACTTTGCAGGACTCTGGCTATAGTTTATATCTGAACTAGTCATTATTACACTGCTACCTTAATCATTATGATAGTGTTCCTTAATGAAATATACACCTTCTCAGGTTCAAGATGGCCTGTTATCATCACATGGGGAGCTTGGGTAATATTCCAGTACCTGGCTCTGTAACTAAAATTAGCAACCTATTAACAATATAACCACCAGTATAATAATGTCATTATCAACACCACTTACTGCATACTTTGTGGAACTTAAGTAATAAATGATATAAGGTAAGGCAACAACTTAAAAGCACTTATAATTTAATAAGGGAACCAGGAAAAAAGAACACAGAAAAAGATTAATTATAGCATATTAGTTAATACATATTATTGTAATATATAATATTTGGCACAAATAATGCTCTTTTTTATTATAAAATCATAAGCATGTATTTCTGTAACATAACAATATCACACTCAAGCACACCATATGACATTTTAGGTGAAATGTTCAAATTAAAACTATAAATTATTACACTCATTACCCTACCAACCACACTCAAGCAAGCATTACTTCTGCTGGACCCAGTATAACAGAAATATAAAATGTTTTATTTTATATCAATTCACTTGAAATCATTTTTAAATTGTCTTCTCACAAATAATTTATATTTATAGATTATAGCTTATCTCTTTTCCTTATAATTAAAGAATGCCATTATTTATGACACAGGAAATATTTATAATTACTCCAGTATCAGTAAATAAATATAGCCTTATGCTATAACGATTAAATCATTATTTTAGTTAAAAAATAGCTTGTGTAAGTTATCTCATTATTAATCCCCAAACTCTCAGAAAAATCTGAAAAAAGATTACATCTTACTTCAAAATACAACTCTGGATGCTACATTCCATTTCCTTTATAGAAGCATTTTCGATAGATATAAAGT